>JAPMNP010725652.1:0-14099 GCA_029874935.1 Atherina boyeri
TTTATACCGGTTCCCCCTAGTGGCACCAAATGTACATAGCATTATATGGCAGCACATGCCTGCTGCTACACAAGGGCTCGGACTTTCAGCAAAATGGAGCAGTTTGGAGTCACCACGATTGGTTATGAGTTTATTACCTTGAGGCACATGTCAGTGCTACTTTTATTACATGTGTATATGTGATTCTCCTATGTTACTTGCTGGTGCATAACAAGGTTTAAAGCACAGTCGGTGACTGGCACTGCCACTGAGGCTCAAAGTGGATCAGAATAAACTGAAGAAAAAGCTGCGAGCAAAGCTGTGATGAGCACATACATACAGTCTGTTGCATTTTGTGTGAGTTTCTTCAGTTTAAAGTGAGATCTTGTTCTGCTGCCTTGTTCTAATGTGATAGTCTTGGCTAGTGATGTCCCCCTGCTTACATGTTGTTGGTAGTTCAAAAACAACTTTATCTAGATGTGTGAATTCCTTTCTGTTTCTTATTATTTAGTAAGTTTTTTTTTTATCATTTCTGCTCTTACATACAGGTCCAGGTTTCTGGAAAAATGGCTTGAGCAAGCTTAATTTAGAAAATATACAATTCAGAAGTCCAAACCCCTTTCTTCCAACTTCCCCCTGAAACCACGCCTCCAGAGTTCAGGAACACACAATGCTTGGACGTGTCCAGAGGAGGGAGGGACCAATGCCCACTGTTTTTGTTTGACATTTCACCATTCAATCATTTAGACTGGACAGTCAAATGATTGGATGGTGTTTTTTCAGTCCTCTACGCTCACCAGGTGACTAATCTTTTAAAGCTTTCAACACTATTTAAATGTCAAATATGTTGAATAATTCATTCAGGAGATTTATTGTATGACTTCTGGTCTAACCGTTACAATTTTACAATATCAAGCATTCTTAAAACTTAAAAACATAAAAATAATTGGATGAGCCTTGAGTAGAGAGGTTGTGTTGTAGGATAGGTAAAGCTACAAGTTTGGTTATATAGTATTTAGTAACTCATACATTGCAGTTTTTAATGATTGCTTACCCACTAAAATTATTAGGCTACTTTCTGTTTTTCCCCTTTGTTTATTCACTTCACAATCGGTAAAACCTTACACTCAAGGAATAAAACACCAGCCCAGATTTGCACAATTATAAACACACAGTGATTTGCAAAACACTGAAGACAGTTATCTTCTTGTGACAGAGGGCTGAAATTTCCGTGGAGGCATGGATTCGGCACACAAAAGGGTTCTTCCAGTATTGCCTTGCAAATGAGGATGTAGCCTGTTACTGTAAATCAGTTAAATCTTTTGACCAGATGCAACTATGTGCAGAGATGTTACCTAGTAGACATTAAGTTTTGTTTCCCCCTCTACCGTAATTGGATTGGACATAGTTTAATTTTTGTCCACTAACTCAAATGTTTTTTCAGCTTAAAGTAGTAGGAGAACTGGAAGATATTTTGTTCAGACTTCCACGTTGACTGATGTAAATATATCTGAAGCGTTGGCCTGTGGAGAGATTACTGAATTCACCTTTCTCTGTATGCCTCACTTACAGAAATCATGAGGAAAGTAAAAGTGCTAAAAATGTTTTATATTTACATCAATGTGTACAAGGTTAAAAAAATTATTAGAACAGAAGAACACTGTTTGATATGGTGATAAAATCTTGTTTTTTTTATATATGAGTGTATATTGTTTTACAAAAGTGTTTCATTTTGCAACAGATCTGCTAAATTGGGCGTGTGGTTTTCATAATTGTATGAAGCTGTGCCCAACTACTCAAAAGAAAAAACAACCAGTGAAAAAATCTTGTTAATATTAAATTGGCTACACTGTCACTGTCAATTATAGATTAGAAAGAATCGAGCAAACAAAAAATTGCAGGGCCTTAAAAGATGATTATGAAGCTTTCTGGGAAGGGATGGAGCAATGAGCTTAGGCTGGGTGCTAAACACCTGACCTACTCGGTCAGAGATGCTTTAAGTTTGGTACACCAGCTTATCTTAAGGGCTGATGTTCTCACATCTCATTAGGTAAATTATATATTGTATTTGCGGTGAAAGGGTAAATAAAGACTGTCAAGTTCTTTGATAATTGTTTCATTTTCCTCAACTTAAGATTTTTTCTTTTTAAGGGAGTAAAGGCAAAAGAAATTCTAACATAGCTTGAATTAATAACCTGAATATCTTAAGATGCATCCAAGTATGATGACCTTGAACTCATCATATGACCTGAAAGAATATTCTTGGATTTTATTTTCAACAGCATAACCTAAAAGCTGTGCTCATTGGTGAGCTCAGTGATCATACATGCACCTTCAGCGATGGTGTGACACAAGCCGTTTGCTTGTCCGCCAGCAAATCGAGGCTTCGTCAATCATTTTCAACAGCCTTACTGAAAATGAAGAAGCTTCTACAAAAACTAAGCTCTTTAATCTATTGTATCATGACTTCTTGTATTTCTGCATTCTGTATTTATTAAATCCTAAAGAATTTTAGGAAAATGCTAAGGCACTGACCTGTGGGTGGAGCAGCAAAGTTAGCTCAAAGCTCACCAAAAGGTACCATTAGATAAGCATTAGCTTTTGCCTACTCACTTTCAAATGTAAAATGATTAATCATTTTTGTTGCGATGGCTGTACATGGATTGTTTTGTAAACATATTTTCAGTGTGCTGGCTTTTATTTTATTCTAATGAGTTGTTTGTTTGTTTGGTTGTCTTTATGTTTGAAATAAAGAATTCTGAATTCTAATATTGGCCATTTATTATCTACAGTTGGCTGATCATGATCATAATGTTTACAGAATAGATTCTGTAAACATAATCTCTGGTAGCCACCATTTCATCAAGTCAGTGCAGCTAGGCTAGACTGGATCTCCTTTCATTTACATCTTCTAACATCACAGGTCCCTCTCACCTCAACCATGGCTGTACTAATGGAGCTGATTTAGCCCCTCTCAGGGAGCTGGGAGCTGAATCAATTAGCTTCTTTTGTCTCCCACTGGAACACACTACCTAGAAAAGTGGATGCCCTGACCAAGCATATTGGATTTACTTTAACACTGCTCAGGTGCTGGCAAGCAGCCTAGATGGTGTGATTTGCCAGACTAGGGCAGGGGAGGAGACAGACACAGCTCCAGAAAGAGGGAAAACTGATGGTTGGAAAAGACGAGGTTAAAATCAAGAGAATGCGAGAAAAAGAATGAGATGAAAGCAGTCCACCATGCTGTCCAGCATCATTTATACAAAATGTTTCACTTCATTATACAGAATATCACAAAGAGACTTAAAATCATGGATATGTTTTTCCTGAAGAAATTAAAATGACCACTTACTTTTTGATGATGAGAAATTGTCCATCTTCACCTCATTATCACTTTGTAGCTCTTTATTTAATTCTCTTCTTTCCTCGCCCATCTTCTTATTCATCTCATGTAGAGTCTGCTGCCTGTCCTGAATTCTAAAGCACTGCTGGGATGTTTCTTCTAAGAGCAGACACACACAAGAAGTTAGCTGTTTTACTTGGTAATACTATAATTAGTGTAGATGTGCTGTCTATTAGCAAATAAACAGAGATTTCATATCTTTATAGAGTTTCTAACCATGCTGATGGTTATCCAGAACAGAAAATAACTGTTCATCAACCACTGTCCTTTGAATCACCATAGCTTATATAGTCATTTGTCATCTTAGTATTCAGTCACTTAATGTTCTACTATGGTCATATAATCAGCGATGTCGCTGGACTGTGCTGTTTGGTGATGAGGTTCATTGCTGATGGAGCCATCATAGATGGTGAGAAGGAATGTTGTTTTGGACTGTTACTTTGAGATTCAGCTCCTGCTCCCTCTTCCTCCTTTTAAATAAGTCCCTTACATCTTCCTGTAAGACTGTAACTACAGCTGCTTTCAGCGCTTTAAAAATAATTATCTTAGATAGAGATTTTCTTATTCTACACTGAATCAAATAAGCAGAAAAAGATAAATGTAGAAAAATAAACGAGAAAAATGTAATCTGATTTGCACATGGATGCTGCTTGAAAATATTTACACTGTAAAAAATAGGGAAAACACTTGAGAAGATTCAGACTATAATCAAACGAAATAATCCAGCAGTGCATTAAGATAATTGCACTTAGTAAGATTTACTGAAATAACAGCAACACATTCTAGGTTTTGGTTAATAGTTTCTGTGCACAAGTGAGAAACATCCTAAAACAAGTTGTAAAACACCCATTTCAAATTATTTATGAAATAAATATCAAAACAAAAAACTCAAAACAAGCCGATCATTACTCTTAAAACAAAAATAACTAAACCCACCTAGAACAAGTCTGTTGAAAAGGCGATTAAATGGCTGCTTTGTCCAATGTCTAATCCAGTACTTCTCAGACTGGGGGTTGTGAGAGATAATTTCAGGGGATTGCCAGACCATTGTAAAAAAATGAAGCCTATATCATATACATTTGTGTATCTAATATCTCCATGAAATATGATGATTTTGGGTTTATAGGTGACTTGACACACCAGTGAACCAAATCCCCCAAAAACCTCTTTAGCCTCCTTATTCATAAAAAAATTCAGACAATTTTCCAGCCTGACATTGGTTGCAGGATTACCTATTTGATATATCTCACAATAAACCACTTTGTTGTCACAGTGTGTGTGTTATCTTGGCTCAAAAAGTGGCTCAAAAAGTTTGAGAACCACTTGTCTAATCAAGATTGTGATTTGGTTGAAAAGTGAAGGGTAAAAATATGTCTTTTTCACATTATAAAAAATATGTTTAAGTGAGGACATCCAACGACTTTGGTTGAAAGACGTTTTGTTGAAAAGTGAGAGGTAAGATATATTTTTCATGATATAGAAAATACGTTAAAAGAGCCCCTCCACTTTTCATACCCGCATTTTCCAATGCAGGGTTGTGTAGCTAATCCCAACAGCTACTAGGCGAGAGGCCAGGTTCACCCTGGAGCAATCACCATCCCATCACAGAGAAACAACCCACAATTGACCCAGGGAGAATCCACACATTACTAAAACATGTGGAGACAGCAGTGCTAATCGCTACATCACCATGCAGCCAGGATGAAGCGGGAAGGGTGTGGGCTTATTTTCTTATAATTCTTATTTTTCACAACAAAGAAAATATGTCCTCTTAAGGCTGTTTCAGCAAATAGATCAGAGAATAGGTTAAATAGTTGACAACATATAGTAGCCTACATGTGGAATATTTAAAAATATTTTAAACATGACTTAGTGTGGAAAATGTTTTTATAGTTTTACATTTCTTTTTTCTTTATTCCTCTTGCACTGTATTGCGCATAGAGCCAACCAAGGGAACCAGTCTTCTCCAGCCTGGTCTGTCTAGGGAAAGATGCTGGGACACTTCGAGGGACACATCACAAGTCCTCAGATCCTTTGCCACTATATCAAGTGATGAATATAAATAGCATTATGCTATGCTAAATCTATATTATTTTATTTTCACAAGATTGTGTGCATATGTACAGAAAAGAGGAACAAGTTGAGACGTCACATGCACAAATGTTTCTACCTCTGCTGTGTTGTTTTCTGCTGTGCATGTCAGGCTTGTGCACAATTCAGAATTTGAGAATTGGCCGCCATTNGCCCCACAGGAAGCTGAATTTGAATTGGAGTTGGAATGACAGGAGGTGGAATGAAATTCATTGCAATTCAAAGAAATTCCACACAGTCATACAACATATACAATGTGTTGAATCTCACATACAATTACATTAATTTTGTAAATACAATAGCATAATTTCATTAAATATAAGTAGTCACTCCTCAACCCTGCATAGATTTTGTTCCAACATATAGATAATGATCAAATTCAACATGACAAATGAGAGAGACATGGGGGTGAAAATGGAGACATACAACGATCACAGACTGGATGAGGATACTTCAAGATACATTTTTCTAAGACGTGCCAGGGAAATACAGGCTGCCAGACGTGGGACAAAGCACCCAGTTATTTTGAAGACATGTGGAGTTCAGATGATAACACTTTGGACTCGGAGTGGAGGGAGTCAAAGCAGAGAACTTGTTCTGGGCTCCCAATTGCCAGATGTGCAAGAAGTAAGACATTACTTTGTTTGGTGTTTGAAGGAATTAATGTCATTCATCAGTTAATTCATTCATTCAGTCAATCCGTCAGATTGCCGGGCTGGTCCCCCTTCCGTTATAACACCGGCTGATAGACATGTCATGATTCACGTTGGATAACGCTTATGAAGAGGACTGAAGGTTTTATTTTTTGTTCAGTCGTTTTAGATGTAATGAGGCACGGAGATGTAGAGAACACATTTTTCCATACTCAAATGAAACTATTTGGCATGACTGAAGAAAAGATAATCAAAGCCTATCGTTTATCCAGCATTGCCGTCTGGGAACTATTGGAAGAACTCAAAGTGGACTTGGAACCAGAGACGAGGAGTCATGCCATACCTGCAATTACCAAACTCCTGGCAAGTCTACACTTTCTGGCATCGGGTCATTCCAACGCACGCTAGCTGTGTCAGCTGGGATATCCCAATCCATGCCATTATCATATGAAACCACATCAGACACAAAATTCTCATTTAGATAGGGCGTATCCAATGCGTTTGCACGTGTAGCTATGTTCCCGATCACTATTGATAAAACGCTGGTCACACCCCACGCGCAAAACTCTAGATTGCATCGGCAAATTACTACACGCTAATTAGGCTCTTAGTAGATCCGGCCCTAAGTTAGAAGGAATACTCTCAAAACAATTTCTAAATATAAATTGGTAGACTTGGTTAGACAGCTTATTTGCAAGTATTTGGCTCAAATTGTCCAAATTAAATAAGAAATGCAAATGACAAATTCATTGAGTGCAACAGAAACATGATTTTCTTGACGAGATGTTACATGTACAGTCGTGCAGAAGACAAACCTCTGAAAGAGTCTTTGTGTAGAATGAAAGATGATCTGATTAAAGCAGTAAATTGCTTTTTAGCTGGATTGTAGAAAATCCCCATCTGGTAGAAACTGTTTTCAACATGACCACCTAGACTCCTCTGATGGGCTACACCATTTAGCAGCAGCAGTATTAACTGTGCCCGGAGTCCTTGGCATAAAGAGTTTGAGACAGTAAGATTTTTGCATGTGATTGAAACTTTGGAGCTAGCTGGCTGTTGTACTGTCTCAAACAGATGATTTAGTTGATAGTTGCACATCTTTCAACTACAACCTGTTTGAAAAAGTGCTCATGATAACAGTACCAGAAAGAGTTATTGTAACAGGGACAGACTTTTTTGCAACATGAGATCAAGGATGGTGTTTCAGATATGGCTGCGATTCCAGCATCTTTACGCCACTGCCATAGAATTAATGACCACAAACACTCAGAGTGGGATTTAATGTCAGGCAATGTTCTTCCCATCATTTTATTCAGGAATGCATGTTTTTTCCCCCTCAAAGTTAAGTCATACTGCATAACTCCTGTGTATACTGGTAACGACTTTCTTGTTCTTTTTAGAACTGACTCTGCCATAAGGCTATATTCAACCTTGAACACTGTTGTGTGTGCCTCTGACACTAACTCATGCCCGGAGAACCGCCGCCTTCACCTGCTTGTAATCCAAGCTCATTTCGGGCGGCAGAGTAGTATACGCCTCCTGAGCCTTACTGGTGAACACACTGCAGCAGCAAGGGCCAGACATCCTCTGGCCACTTCAACGTCACAGTCACCCGCTCAAACAGGACAAAATACTTATCAACATCCCTCTCAGAAAATGGTGGGATCAAACGAATGCACTTATTCACGTCAAAACCGGTGGATTCAGAAGACCCTGATGGAGCGTGGCTCAATTCCAGCTTCTGCTCTCATCCGTCTTCTGCTCTCATCCTCAATTTTACGGAGCTCAAATTCACCAGAGATCTCCTTTTCTAGAAGACTCATTTATTTATCCTTAATCGCCAAGCGATGGAGCTCTAGCCCAAATTCCAGCCGATGGAGTTCAGAAGTCGCCTTGAGCTCGAATGGTGACCAGGAAGCAGCCGCCACAACGGAGACAGAAGCACCGGGTGTCATCACGCCCTGGTCAACCAAAGCAGCGAAAAGTTCACACTTAATAGCAGCTTTCCGTGCCTGTTTAGACAAGGGAATCGAATAATGTGCTGCAATAGACAATAAATTATCCTTAGTGCACTGATCAAACACCGCAGGGCTAGGCTGGGCAACGCAATCCTGTAACGCAAACTCCATTACCAGCTTCCACAGTCACTGGGAATAAGCAACGCTACAAAATAACTTACGATTCACACCACCAAAACACGACTAACACCGCGCGACAAACGTCTGTTAACAAGCCCGTACGGCTGCTCAGCACTACAAGGCACGCCAAACACGCAAGTCCACAGAACAACAAAAGAGGGCCTGTGCTACCACAGAACCACACCACAGACAACCGAATATCCCAAGATGATCACGCACGAGCCCCCAAATATGTTATGATCCCTGAACGAGGCCCGGAAACAAAGACCATTAACACCTACAAGACCACCACCAAGCCCCAAATTTTAAAGAAACTTTAATATGGCAATAAAAGAAAAGAGAGCCCCGGCCAAAATAAACAAGGGTGCAGGCCCCAAACCAGCCACGCAATGGGCCGTAGGATCTGAGCTGCTCCCCTAACCAAAAGTCAAAAATAAGCCGAAAGAAACAAAAACCGGAAACAGGACTACCAGAAGCTCTCAACTCAAAAAAAAAAACAAAAAAAAACAACCAAACGGATTCAGTGCTGGCGTGGCGTGGTGGTAGTCTCCAGGGTACTGCCTCCTCCTGGCATTATACCCCACAGGGACTCCGCCAGCCAATCACTAGGAGGGAGAGAAGAGGACATAATTAACCAATGAACAGAGATAACTAAACGTAGAACCCCCTTTCTGTTTTAAAGAGTTGTTTTAATGTTTTGACTCTTCAGTGCGGTACAAGAGATTGTCTCCTGGTGGTATAATTTAATTAATCAGGTATATTTCATGTTTAGTCTGCATATTACATTACCAGTGTGACAGAAACATTGACCAACCTTGACCAAAAATACCACAATGTCACTATTTAGAAATAGCTTATTGCAATTATAGCCCTACAATGTTTCCTTTTAATATATCTAGAGATATATTAAATCCACTAAAAATAATCTGGTTTTAAAACAACATATTTGGATTAAGTAAATCACATAATCAAATTCATTTTCATAAAAACAAATCCAACTATTTGTACAATTTCTGCTGCCATTACACATACTAATCATTATTATTTTGATCAATATTGACTATCTTTTAATACTTAATTATAGTAATAATAATAATAATTAATAAAATAACTCACCATCAATAGAGAAAGATCATTGATTTAATGAATTGTTTGTTGACGTTTAATGATAGCTTACATTTTTTTTGTGTTTGGAAGATTTCAACTTCTTCTCATTTAGACTGCCAGTCTGGATGCATGTTTCACATTTCCAATTACTATTTGTGAACTTTACAATATAACAGAATACGACTTCTATATATGATGTAAGTATTGTTGCAGTCAAGAATAGTTCAGGGCAGATCAAATGTGTTTGCATTTTCAAAAAGAGGCAATGAATAGTTCAGCCTCTTGGAGTTTGCAGTATGACGGTGGAGAAACTGCTTAAAAAGCTCACCGGCTTGATCGGTAATTCAAAGCTATAACAATTTTCACACTGATCATATTGGAAATGATCAACACCTCCCTATTCATTCTCCATCCCCTCTCCTCTGCTCTTCTCAGCCCCTGTTTATCTGTTCTCTGAAGGCCAGCCAGAATGTAAGCCAACCAAATCAATCTGTTTCTTATGGCCTTTTCCAGAGATCAGAAAGTACTGCAAGACATGTCAAAAATATTCAGAGAGAAGATGATTATGGGTAACTTAGTTTCTAGATAGCCGTGGCAGAGCTGGCTAGAAGCCTCAAGAGGCTTGCCACATTGATCCTTTCCACAGATTTATAGGAAGCTGCTCTCAATTTGAAATTATGTACATTTTACCTGCAGATTTAATGGTGTATGTTGTTTACAATAA
Organism: Atherina boyeri; assembly: GCA_029874935.1. Classification (NCBI taxonomy): domain Eukaryota; kingdom Metazoa; phylum Chordata; class Actinopteri; order Atheriniformes; family Atherinidae; genus Atherina; species Atherina boyeri. The sequence goes on from JAPMNP010725652.1 coordinate 10,096, forward strand.
ATCAAACCAAGTACTCCCCATATAAAATATCATGATAAGCTGAAAAACAAATCTGATCATTTGGTAGAGAGAATCCTTTCTCAGATATCATCTGAAGTGTACTTGGAGTAAATCACAGAAATGCAGTAGTTGTGTAACGCACATTAGTCATATTAGACATTTAAAAACAATTAACTTCCCATATTCATTGATTACATCCCTTAAACCTCTATCTAATATCATTAGACACAGTAGTTACCCATTTTGTCCAGTAAAAATAATCCCTTAATGCCCTAAATTGGCTTAGACATATCTCTTTATTTCCATTAGCATGCTTCTCCGCATCTAAAGCATCTTATCTTTGCGTTCAAAAACTCAGTTAAAAAAGAGATAGATAGATAGACAGACAGACAGACAGACAGACAGACAGATAGATAGATAGATAGATAGATAGATAGATAGATAGATATGAAGATAGTATGTCAGCTGTATTCTTTCTTACTGAGAGCAGACTTGATATGAAACATTACACTTTGGCTGAAATGTTTAGTTCTCTATTTACTTTTGGTTAAAAGCTTATATTACAATGAATGATTGTGTTTCTGTAATTATCATAAAGCTATAATGTAAGGAATCGAAACTCCTTTTAAAGCGTTCAGACATTGACAAGACCGGGGTCTCATTTATAAACATAGGGTACGCACAAAACCGGGCCTGGAAGTATACGCCATTTTCCACGCCAAAGTTGTGATTTATAAAAAACAAACTTGACGGGAAAATGTGCGCACCTGTACTCCAACTCTGACCCATGTGTACGGACATTTTGGAGACAGGGGGGTCGACGACGCAGTTGGTGAGGTAGTGAACTGCAGCCAGATTGTATCATACTCCTCTTACATGTCATTTCACCTCACACCAAACATTAATTATGGATCCATGCTATCATAAACATTTAAACGTGCATTGTTATATATACTGATGCTTGTAGTGAGCCAGAACTATTCGATGAACATACTTTGTTAATAGTTAATACGTAGGTTAATAGTCCTGTCACTGTGCCTCCGATAGATGATGCGCCCTGGCATGCTTCATATGACTTCTTGGTCGAGTGGTTAACCCACACAATTTACACCTGCAGGGCGGCGGGTTCATTCCCCACTGATTTTGCTTTTTATTGCCACAAATGAAATGGACCGTTTTTTAATCACAGATCAAATTTTAAGTTTGTCAGCAATGACATTAATGGTGCTGATGGTGTCCCTCTGTGTTTGTAGTTTCAGCCAGCCAGTGTCTCCCTCCTCTGATACTATGGACCCCCCGTCGGCTGCAGACACAGTTCGACAATGGGAGACAAGTCTTTTTCTTTTTTTCTTTTGTCGCCTCCATCTTGCGATCCGACAACTTATTTCCTTTATTTATTTATTTTTATTCATATAGTTCTGTCAGTTGCTGGACAGCAGCAACACATCGCCACTCACGTTTTCTTTTATCTGTGACTTCGCTGCTGACAGACAGACAGACTTTCTTTTCTGCCTCCACAATAGCACTTCGATTTCGATTTCTGTGTTGGAAAAGTTTCTTTTTTTTTCCATGCCATGATTCACTCTGATCAGCAGCTTCTTCATGTGCAATGATATGCATGTCCTGCTTTGCATTGACCATTTATAGCCTAATTTGGACATGTTCAGGGCGGGGCATGAGCCAAATTCACGTGCGCAAATTTGTGTGATTTATAAAGGGGAAATTGCTTGCACTCATACGTAAGCACGTTTTTATAAATCAGAATTTTTTTTGCCGTGATTTGTCATATGTACACTTTTAGTAGGGATTCTACGCAATGTTTTATAAATGAGACCCCAGACCCTTTAAATCTCCGAGAAGCAGCTTGACACGTATCTGATGCAGGGTGTGGTCATGGAAATTTTTGCATGCTGCTGAAGCATCGAAGCAGTGCTTGCCCTGCAACACATCTGCTTCATAAGGTCCTTGCAGACGGGGACTATCATAACATCACTATGTAACTATGGACTAGTAAACTGATCTCTGTTAATGCAGTTTTGTCTATATGTACCAGGTGATGCACACATATTTAATGATTTGTTTGTGTAGGTGCCTTTTTGAACATGAAAGTATTAGATTTGACAGGTTGAGGGTAGAAAAAACGTTTGTTTAGAATTTTAATGATTGTGTATCCATACTCGTGATGGTTGTGCAGGTGCAAATTGATATTGTGTGCGCAATTTCTATATATTTGCCTGTGCATTTGAACATATGTTTGCAATTACCCCAAGTTACTCACAAAATAGTTTACATAGTTTACAAACCATGCATTTCACACATACTCTCTCTCTCACACACATACACACACTTTGAGTTGATTTTCTTTCTTTAAAATCAGCATCTAAAAATGCTGCATCCTGTGTAGGTTATATACTGTATAAAACTCAGGCAGTTCAAGTTCATTGTTTCTATTTCACTTCTTGTCACTTCTTACTTTTCACTAACACTTACACCCAATTTTCACATTTCCGACAAATGACCCAGACAAATCTAGTGTCTGATCTTCCTGAGATGTCAGAGGGGGAAGAGTTGTGGGTGAGCTGTTAGCAAGGAGCTACAACCAGTCATTATATAAAAAGACAGGGTCAGGGGATGAGGTGAAGTCTGGAATAATAAAAAAAACACTAAAAATGGAGTCTGTTCAGAAAACCAAATATTCATGAAACTGAGCAGAAACTGGTTACAAGCTGGTGAGACCAACCACTCTTCAATGTATCCAGCATGTGAATATTGTGACAGAGAGAGAGGGGAGAAAGATTTAATTTGATAAAGATCAATCAGACTGCTCTTCTCTCTCCTAAAAGAGATGGAGAAAAAAACACCTGAACATTAACTTCATGATCTTGTATGATCATTACTTTCTTCTTTATCTTTTGGTATGAGTCCAGTTGTTGCTGGTGTTTGTCAGTGTTTATCCAAAACAGAAAACTGGTCTCCAGGGGATATTTACTAATCAAATTGCTCCAGCTGAAGGCATCTGAATACTTTTGACATTACAGTAAGAAACCTTGCTTCACTTTATTACGCTGCAAAACCATCAACTTCCATAGAAACATTGATTACCATTAGAAAAAGATTAAAAAAACTAGTCTGATTATAGCTACTGTTCAATGGACAGAGAGATGAGTTGTGTTAGACAACATCTATTTTTATAATAAATGAGCTGAAGGAGGAAAACTAAATATGTCGATGTAATGGTTTTTATGGGTTTAGATATAAGCCCTATAAGGCTAAATGCCTGCAGGATCAGATTTGACTGCATTCTCATTTAACTGTATTATTTATAAATTAAAGAGTTAAATCAACTCATACCACCATGTGGCGTGTGTCACTATTACTTCAGCAGCAACTCATTTCTGAAAGTGTGCCAAACACAGCCTGGCCAGAATCAGAAGTCAGCTCCTTGGCAAATAGGTGAGAGCCATTGGACAACTACTGCAGCAATTTACACTGTATGTTTTAACTGGCAATGTTTAATTTAATACTGACTGATGCATTGATGAGCATCTCATTCTTGAGACAATCATTTTTGATGACATATCCTGTGGCCGTTTAGAAGATATTAATGTGTTATAGAGGGGTGGAATTATTGAACAGCACCAAGCAATCAAAACAACCAGGAGACTAGTGAAAACTGCTACAATAAGGTTCAGAAATGTCTGTTTTGTTTTAAATAAGATTTTCCTCTGAAGGTTTTAAAAAATGACAAAAACAATCCAAAGTAAAACTCATGACTATGTTAAATTGTAAAAGAAAGATCATTTCGACAGGGACTACGAGAAGGGAAATCAGTGTATAGGGACAACACTTTGTAGCATTAAGCAAACTATACTAAGTACTATATAAAGACTAACGATATAAATATCTGTGTTAATAAAATAATTTTTTAAAATAAAACTGACCTTGTATCACATGAATTACCCCATTTTGAGGGACTATTTTCTCTGCAGATCACTCCGCCGCTG
>JAPMNP010725671.1:0-14891 GCA_029874935.1 Atherina boyeri
ACTCAACAAATTGACAAATTCCATTGTCTAAAAGAACAGCAACGTATCAAGACATTTTTATGATCATAAAATGTATGGCAACATTAAATGAACGGCTCACTTACTACCATGAGTCGGTACGTGCCGTTCACTTTGAAGAGCCGGCTCTTTGAACCGGTTCGCTCGCGACCGGCACATCGCTAGTTAGAGAATTATAAAATTACATCAACCCATCATTTCATAGAAACCAAAGCCATGACACTTCAGAGGACTGCAGCCCAGACATTCATACCAACAAGAAGTAAATACAAAGGAAAACTTTCAAAACAACAAAAAGCCCAAAGACATCTCTCCAACTCCACCTCTTTTTCCACATCAAAAGAAGCAGCATCGTAGTACATGATGAAAATTTAGAGACATGTTAGTGAAAAGCAATAAAACATCTGCCTGAGGGGTTCATCATGAAGACAGCAGTTGTTTATAGTGGTTGTGGGAGTGCGTGCAAACACTTCCTGTAGAGTAAGAGTGACCTCATAGCTTATATTCCCATTATTTCAAAGGGTTTGTATTTCTAGTAAGACTTTTAAGGTATTCTATAGAGGTGGGCGGATCGATCCAAATATCGATAATATCAATACCAACGTTGGAATCGGTAATGATCGATACCAACGTGATAATATCGATACTTAGATTTTTTTTTCATATTTACTTAAGTTTCAGATTCTCTCGTTTTGCGACCTGACCGTGTTTGTCAAAGTGCACTAAAGGGGAAAACGTTATAATTTTTTTAAACATGCAATTTGAGAAGATAATTTTTTTCCTTTTTTTTTAATTTGTTGTGAAGTGATCATTTTGTAACTTTGTTTATTTAAATAACCAGAAGTGCAATGAAGAGAGAGATTTAGTTTTATAAGTGTATTGTAGTTTCCGAACACTGCATGAAAAATAGTTTTTGTGTTGTTTCTGAACAAAAGCTTTTGTAGTACTGAGTTTAACTGATTAATAATCCAAAATGCAAATCACAAAAACAAATTAAAAGTCATTAAAATCAATTTAGATTTAGGTTGAAGATCCATCCACCTTAATTATTAAAAAGTATCGGTATCTTGGTTTCTAGCGATATCGCACACCTCTATCTACACTCAAAACCTAAAGGAAAAGTATGTTTTTTTTTAACCTGGACCTTATTTATAGCATGAAATACGTTCATAAACTCACCAAACAATTATGGAGTTACTTAAAGTCTATCGGGAGATATTTAGATCCATCGCGGTGGCGTACATATCTATTCAATGGAAGTGGTCAGGGCAAGCACTTCAGCCTCTAAATAAGACATTATCTGCCACAAAATGCCTTCATTTCACCAGAGTTTAGTTATTAGTTGCTGCACTATCCCTCTGTGCTTTCAGAGCAGCTTTACTGTCACCCGAAACCATAGATATAGAGACACAAACTGGTTATGAAGACGACAGTGCATGAGAAAGTGCCTCTGATTAAGCCATTGCCCCGACAACGCCAGAACAATCGATTTAAATATCTCCCGATAGACTTCAAGTAACTCCAAAATTGTCCAGGTGGATTTATAAACGTATTTCATGCTATAAATAAGATCCAGTTAAAAACAAAGTGGCACTTTTCCTTTAATCTGTTTTCAAGGAAGTAAGGGCAGCTAAGTCAGAAAAATGTAGTCACAATAACTAGTTATGTCTGTCTTGTCTGATTTGTGAATGGTTGTCACTCCTCCTGTTGGAGATCTAAAAGGTCAACCGTGATAATGATCTGTACACAGAAATTATCTCGTATCTCGTGTGCTACAGGTTTCCCAATTTGGCTTCCTATTGATCACACTGACACTGGTTTGTTTACTTGTCAGATCCTTTCTTGACAGCTGATGAATGTCAGACTCACAGCTGCTCCTACTCCAGCTCCAGCCCCTATGCAGTGATGCTGAAACCAACTCTAACGGGTATTCGTGTGTGTTTTGGTCCTTGAGAGCTTTGGACACAGAACAACAATCTGCATAACAATAAATCATTTCTTGCCTTTTCTCCAGTTTGCTGTCTTGCCTATCAAATTCCAAAAAGTAAAGAAAAACTGAAGGTCCAAGGTCGACTCATGTCATGTTTCGTTTATTCATATCATGAGGACGTTGAGCACCATTACTTTAAAAAGGGCTGATTATTTCTTAAAATAGTGACTGATTATTTTCTTGATCAATGCCGCCTAGTTAATAATAAAGTCTTGTGCACAAACAGTGTTCATCTGTATGCATTTGAATAAGGCCACTGTGTTTGTTAAAGCTTCCCTCTACAGAGGAGATGAAGAAAGTCAATCAGCTGGGGAGCCAGAGAGTTGAGATCACATTCAAATAGCATACTAATTAATTAGCTTTATTCATCATTGCCACTAAATCGCTGTGGGACTGAACACAATCTCTTCTTGTGTTCTGCTTGCAGCGATGTATGCTGTCTGTTTCAGAGAGCTGAGTAATATAAATTACACAGACTCATCTCAGTTGTTTGGCAGAAGAGCTGAAGTGGTGGCTCGTCACCGGGCGGCAGGACCCACTTGCTGCTCTTGGGTGTCTCACTGCAGGCCAAGTTGGGGCTAATAGCTGGCAGCAGCACACGGGTAGGTCATGAATAAGTAAACCACAATGGGAGTAGCTGTAGGGGAGGAGACTGGCTGAACATATGACGAGCTGTGAAATATTAAAAGTGGATGCTGCTCCACTGCTGCAGGCGCCAAAGCGGGGAGACTACCTCCAGGTTGCTGCTTTTTGTCTTTCACAGACCAAGAGAAAACAAATGGCCCATCCAACTTCACATGTCTCTCTATGACATTGGGAAAAGCCTTCTGGATTTCTGCTTTGCTTCTCTTCTCAGAGCAGCGGCCTTTGAAGCCTTGTCAGAATGTGCCAAGCGTCAGCAGAGTCTGTGCAGGAGTGGAGGTTTTGATCTGACCCGCTGGGAGTTGACCAAAGCCTGGGTTGTGATGAGCGTGCAGCTCTGTAAGGATCTAAAGGCAGGTTTTATAAAGTGGGTGGATTTCAACACACTTTATCAGGAGACAGGACAAACGGGATTCATACTCACTTATACACACTCAAAATGAAGTAGGATGAGCGGAGGGTCAAAAATCTGTTACAGTATGAACATTTTCTCAACCAAGTGATGGAGTGTTTACTCTGGGGTGGGGTATATAGAGTCACATTTATGCTTTTAAATGGAAAATGTATCTGATTACATCCTTCAAAAAGAGAACAAAATGGCCAATTCAGCCATTAGTGCTTCTTGCTGTACATGATCATTCTGGACACCTAAACAAACTCCATGAAGTTAACTTGTCACCTCAAAACATATTTTATCTTATATATCATTACAATATTTATCTAATGGCACATTTCACAGCACTGAACTGAACTTAATCTATTTATATTCGTCTGTTTTCCCATTTAGAAAAGGATTTCTGTTTTATTTCTATGAATACAAACAACAACATAAAGAATTTAGATGCCAGAAGGCAACCTAGAACAACATGTAATATTATAAAGACAACATGTTAAAAAATTAATTCTATCTTACTTCGTTTTAGTTTAATTTGATTTAACTTTATTAGATTTGTTTATTCAATTTGTATTAATCTATTTATTTATTAATTTTAATATATACCAATTTTATATTTTTGATGCTTCTGCAGTGCTTTAAAAAAGCTTAATTAGATAACAAGACATTACGTTTTTTAATATTTAAAAGACTCGGGAGAACATCTAACAACTAATTATGTTACTTGGCAACATGTTGGTGACATCACTGCAATAAATTGAGCATAACGAGTGAGGCTTTGAGAAAGAAAGACGGAAATGTTCAGTTCTCAGTGAAAGACTGTGGAGGCAGAGAAGGGAACACAATGAAATGGATGCAAAATAAATGAAAAATGTCAAGTTTAATACTTTAAAAGGAAAAAAAATCTAATATTCTGTTTCTGTAATCTTTAAAATGTTTGATTATTCATAAGTCTACTGCATCAAAAGTGTCTCATTCTCCTATTTCAAGCATGTGCACAGAACTTTATACTGTTTTCTTGTTCCATAAATGTCTTTTATAGAGTTTTTGATATATAATATCTTCACCTATTGAGGATTTTGCAGCTTTAGCTGTGGCAGACAAAGTAGCCGAAGTTTTGCTGTTATTTAGCTATTTTTAAAAAAAGAAAAAGGCGACTCACATATTTAGGAATCTGTGAGAATAATTACACATTATACTTGGTTTAGTTTTTCATAGATCTGCTTTGACTTTGGAGACCTTAAAAACTCAAACATGGTGGGAGAAAGCCATCACATGTCTGTTATGTAGGCCAATCAATGACTCCACATCAAACAGCTCCTCAACTGATGGAGGCCGTATCGCTGTCTGTTTTGGAATCTGTCCCCACGTGTGTGACCTCAGGTAGCCTGAGCATGTTTTTATGAATGCGGGATAAGTATCAGTCCCCTCCCATATGCAAGCTCAGCACTGCTACCATGAGGCAGCTCACACTGTCTGATGTCCAGGCGAGCTGGCAGGATGCACTGTGTCTCATATATCAACTCCCATTCATGCTGCCACAGCTCCCTTCCACTGTTGCTATAAATACTGCCAGCTGTGTTTCCATTATTAATGCAGCAAGATGCCCAAACTCCCCTGGCCCGAAACATCGCCGATTCATCATCTCCCATAAACTTAAACACACCCACTACTGCCTACTGCTGGTGCAAACTGATACGCATGAATACATGGACAGAAAAAGAAGCATCTATGTTTGCACACACACTTCTGTCTGTGACAAGTCCATTGGAAAAGGCAAGCAAAGAAAAAAGCCTGCATGAAAACCAAAAATAAAACATTGCATCTTGATGACAGAACAATTCTAGTTTAAAAAAAGATTGTAATGCAATAAGGAAGAGGAGGCCTGCAGGACTGGAAGCGAATCGAATCAGATTCGTATCTTTTTTTCTTGCTGGGAGGCAGAAACAAATTGAGATACAATGCAGTTTAAACTGGAAGCAGGAAGACAAAGAGGGAATAATGATCTGCTTTTGTAATGTTAACGGTAATCACTACATTACCTTAAAGAATGAGGAGACAAAAACTAGAGCACACACACGCTTTATTTTCCATCGACTTCAGCCGTCTCCATGACAGAGTTGTGATAAAACGAGATGATGCAGCTCAACACCCTTCAATCACAAGATGTAAACCTGACGCCAGGTTACACAAGAAACCCTGCGGACAGTATCATATGCAGGAATTTTAAAGGAAAAGTACTGTTTTTATTTTTTTACCTGGAACTTAATTATAGCTTGAAATATGTTCATAAAATTTAAGAGTTACTTGAAGTCTATGGGGAAATATTTAGATCCATGGCGCTGGCTACATATCCATTCAATGGAAGTGGTCGGGGCAACGTCATTCAGCCTCTAAATAAGACATTATCTGCCACAAAATGCCTTCATTTCACCAGCGTTTAGTCTGTGTGCAGTCTCAATATCCCCCTGTGCCTTCATAACAGCTTTGTTGTTATCCGGGGCTTTCTAAAAGCCTTAGTAAGATTCTTCTTCTTCTGTGGTTTCCTAAAATTTTAGTAGGATTCCTTACATTTTCCTGAAACCGCAGAAGCAGAAGAATCTTACTAAAGCCTTTCAAAGCCCCGGATAACAACAAAGCTGCTCTGAAGTCACAGAGGGATAGCACGGCAACTAATAACTAAACACTGGTGAAATTAAGACATTTTGTGGCAGATAATGTCTTATAAGAGGCTGAAACGATGTTGCCCCGACAACTTCCATTAAATGGATATATACACCAGCACAATGGATCTAAATGTCTCCTGATAGACTTCAAGTAACTCCAAAATAGTCCAGGTGAGTTCATGAACGTATTTCATGCTATAAAATAAGGTCCAGGTAAAAAAATGGTACTTTTCCTTTAAAGGTCTTTGCTGAAAATGGTGCTGAATCCAGTAAACGGACTGAAACATAATAAAATAGATCCAAAATCTTAACATGAACACAGTGATGTGCAGTGACCAGTACCAAAAGATCTCGTCACCAATGTTGGTTTGACTTCCATATATGACACAGCTGACACCTCACTCATTTAACCGTTCTGCACATTTAAATGAGCTGATAAATGAACAAGAACTTCTTGTTACAGTTGGACACTTTTAGCAATCTTCAACATCTTGCTTTTGCAAAATCCACTTAAAAGGCATTTAAGTAAAAAGTAAAAGTTTCCAAATCAATTCTTGAGTCTATTCCTTTACTGTATTGCTGATGCAGCTGGCAATCCCTGAGAGCTGATACAGTGCTGTGTTTCCAAGTAGGACGCCTATCTTTCCCACATGACTTTAATGCAGCATTAGATCCTGCTCTTGCTGTCAGTTGTGCTCAAATACACAAACACACACAAATTACACCCAACCCGACACTCTGATCATCATCCTGGGCCAGCACTGCTCCACTGCTGCCATGCATCTGCTGCTGCTAAAAATAGCAACCCCACTTTGATGATGATGCAGCGGTGATTGTTGGGGGGAATAAAAAGCTCCTCTGGACTCCTCTCGATGGCGCAATTAGCTCTAATAAACTGAGAGGGAATTCATAGCACATAGGGAAGTCTGGCCGATGCCCTCCACCCTTCAACTCCCCGCCAATCTCCCCTCTAATTATCATCAATGGAGTTTTTGCAGTGGGACAGATGGGATTTCTTCGGGAGGAAACTAAGTGTTGCAACATAACATAAAATACCGTAGAAATTACTTTAATCCACATTTGTGTTTAGAGCAGTGAACATTTTAAAGTTTCCAAAGGTTTGAAGGAAAACAGGCTGAATTACAGCTTTGTGGGGATGCATGCTAGCAGGCTGTATGGTTGTAGCTACCCCAGATTTCTACTTTTTAAACTTTTTAACTTCCGCTTAAATGAAAAATTAGACGCATTACTCTGACTAAATACTGATGTAGTTGTTTCCTGCCCGTTTGATGCAATAATAATTCAGCCCGACAAAGCTACACCTATTCTAGTCATTTTCATGCTGTGCTGACAGCCTTATTAAAGTAGAATTTTTACAGATAGGGCCTGTTTCCAAGGACCTCCATGCTGAAAAGGAGCAATAAAAATACAAGCACAGCAAAATTACTTTCACTTTCAATTAATGAAAAAAGCTCCAGCTCCCCAGCTATGCTATTCCTCTCCAGAACCCCCGTCTTATATGAAAAATATCACACATATCCCAGAAGGAGGACAGGAAAAACATGGCAAGATGCGGTGTAGAGGACGAGCTGTAAAATGGCCACAAAGAGACAAAATGGCAAGAAAGAAATGCAAAACAACACACTTGTAAGTGAAAAGATGGGAAAAAAATTGCACGCGAAAGACCATGAAAGATGCAAAAATTGTGACATAAAATGAGCAGATTTGCAGAATTACTTAAATTGGGACATAAATTCATAAAAAGAAATGAAAAACCATAAAACGAGACACAAATTACCAAATTGGGGCACAACATATAATGAGCGTATGCAAAGTGAACAAAAAGTGCATACTAAAAGTTTGAAAATGACCAAAAAATAGACATAAAACAACCCCTGAGAAATACAGAATGACCAAAAAGTCTGTTAGCCTACACACTAAAGACACAACAACTAAATATTGTAACTGTATGGTTTATGGATGGTTTTATGTCTGTTTGATGGGAAAAATGGGTGGCTTCAACTATTTGACTTTCCAATTTTTTCCTTCGCTGTAGCTATATACTTCTAACTATCACCTCTCTTCAAATCAAAAAGGGCGGTGTTTAATGGTCGGCAAGCATCAATTTTTCACATCCCGTCAAGTGGAGAAAAATGTACCGTAAGTAATGAAAACACCTTTGTCTCCCAAACATCGTGACAGCCTATTAACACCAGACAGAACCATCACTCTGGTATGATAAAACACTTAAACAGCGAGCGAGTCACTAAATGATAGGTGGATAAAGGTAAACAACTAAGAAAGAGAAATAATTAGAAGAGAGAGGACAATGTCAAAGTAGGACAAAGCGCAGGGGAGACCTGTCTGTCCCAGTTCAGCCATTTACCGCCGGCAAGAGATGAAGAAGGAATGAGTGAGAGAGGGAAAAAGAGAGAGAGGAAGGAGTGAGAAAGCAAATTAGATGGCTAAATCTGGAGATATGAACTACATCACCCCCTGAGCAGAGCAGCAAATATTGAGAAGTAAGTTGCTCTACTTCTGTGCACTTTGGCAAATAAACAAGAGGGAGGCTGAAAACAGTATGGGACAGAGAGCTCAAAAAGTCTTTTTCTCCTTCCTGCACCAATTTAAAGAAAGATTCTGAATAAACTTGGTTGAAATGATCCAATTAATTCCAATTAATCAAGATTCAAGGCCTGTTCTTCACCATGTGTCAGGTAAGCTTTACCCCAGCGAACAGATAAATCTCACTTGAATCAAAAGTGTTGAGGAGAGATTATGGTCCCCTGATCCCTGAAGAGACATCTGCACAGATGGAAATGTCAACCGTGCGCTGAGTCCTCCGCATACATGGTGGAACTAAACTGTGTCGTTCCATAACACTTCTCCAACCCAGGCAGAATTAACTGTGTTTTCACCTCTCCAACATGAGCTGAATGTTAATTCAACTCAGGGGGGGGGGGGGGCAGCAAGTCGGCTCTGTTTGCTGGACCTTGACTCTATTTGTGCCAAACAATATCTGAAGCAAAAACGACATGACAGTCTGTTTATCAGCGCTCGGCCTGTTGGACCGCATCCACTTGATTTTCACAGCCCAAATTAAACAAGTTCCCAAGGAGGGAAAAATTTGAACTGAGCAGTACAAACAAGTTCACATCTTAGAAGACGGGTGTAGAAGCTAACCCAGACATGACGTTATGACTTCACATCTCCATATAAAGAGACATCATCCATAAATCTGCCTTAGAGGCTGCGGACCAATCAATTCCATTGGACACTAATTGCTTTCATCTGACATGTCCGATGTGATATGTTTGACAGATTAAGAGTTATTACTTTGTATGAGCAAGTGAGGCACCACCGATACGGATTCATGGCAGCATGAGTTAGTGAAGAGTGTCTGAGTGTCTTCACCGGCTCCTCTAATCAACACAGCACGCTGACAGCAGCGCTTTACTTTCACATTAAACCCACCAGAAATGGACTGATGGTGGTTCAAAGTCTCACTGCTGCAAACTGAACTCAGAGATGAGCTCTCGCTTGATCAGCTGCTCCTCCATCATTACTCTCTTGCTGCTGAGGCACATCACTTTTTTTTGTTTTTTAAACTTGTAAAAAAGCATGTGTGAAATACAATGACTGTGTGTGGGTGATGTCCCTTTTTTTTCTTTTTTCTGTCCAGCGAAAACAAAAACAAAAAAAACACACCTCCAACTTGTTCTCAGTTAAACTGAAATCCAACTCGCTGCTCTGTGCAACACCTTGCAAAGCAGAAACAGCTTGTGTGTAATTATGTGTAGCCTGTAAAAGTGACCTGCTGTCACCTTTCTGCAAGGGGGGTGCGTTCAGTATCAGCAAGACAAAAGCATCTATAGATAAACATAGGTAGAGATAATGACAGGAGAGGAGGAAACACATGTTCCCTGCTGGGAGGGCGACCCTTTTCTCTTGCTTGTAAAGGCGGCCACTCAAGTGAGAGGACAGCAGTTTAAACATCCATCATCCACTTTGTCTCTAGTTCAATGCATGATGCACACTTTGGCTACTGAAGTGCACACATTTTTAATGCTAGCGTGCATCTGTGCCCATGTTGGTTCATGCATACCCCGCTTTTATACTCTACAGTCAATGTGTCAGGGGAGCCAAAGTGTGATTTACTGGCTTGTTTTATGCACTGCTTAGTCTTTTAATGTGAACAGTGAGCAGGGAGCTGCTCTGTGCACCAGATCATCAGCAATTCTTGACAGGCATGCAAATGTATGTGGGTGGGATTATCAGTTTAACATAATGATAAAGAGCAAGCAAGTATTTCTCTTACATCTATATTTGTGACTTAATGTATGATGCCGCCAACATTTTCCATTTTATTCATCCTTTTTTTGTAATCTCTTCTCCATCTCCATAAAGCTTGGGAAGACCATTCATGTGTTTGAATCGAGAAGTAATCCACTGCTAAATATTGATTATTTTCCTCCCTCATGGTTTCGAACCTCTCCTCATGAGGCTGGGGCTTTTATTGTAGTTTTTCTGCAGCAGCTGCATTTTCATTTAAAGCTGGGATTTCTGCATGCGCTGACAGCCATGTGACAGAGGAATTAATGTTTCACATCAATGCAGTAAACTTGAACATGCAAAGCCTCCTCCCACCTCCCGCTGCATGCACATATACCCCCCCCCCCCATGACTCCACCACTATCCCTCTACAAACATGTAATCCCACTCTCTGCTCCTTTGCTATGCCCCTTCCTCCGTTTGCATGCATGGCAGGAAAGAAAAAGAAAGAAATGACAGAAAGCATTCTTACTGTCTTCTACAATCCCTGATGAAATACAGAAATCCCTCCAGTGGAAAAGGGGACAGAAGTAGAAAAAGAGAGGAGGGAGGGGGAGCCCAGCGACTGCCAGTTGCAGAGGAATAAGGAGTGAGTAGGGACGATCAGGAAGATGTAATGGAAAGGGGGAAAAAAAAGAAAAGACAATCACAGCTGCAAAAATAAAGACCCTCCTCCTTCACAAAGGCCACCAGAAGAAATGAGAAGGTGTCCGGTGTGCTGCTGGACGCTGAGGGATGGAGCATTATCCTCGGCTCCCAGACTGTCCTCCAGCAGCAGCAGCAGCTCTGTAGTAACACTTCTATCTCTTCGGTCCGGCAATCTCCCCATCCTTCGCTCGATGTCCTCCCCTCCTNTCTCTCTCTCTCTCTCTCTCTCCTTGTACTGGTTGGTTGGTTTTCTTTCTGTCTCCTTCCATCTCTCCCTCCTCTATCATTACCCGGATACAGGGCATACCCCTCCCTCCTATCTGTCTCTCTCTCCTCCTCTCCCTGTATCTTTGATCTTTTGGAGTTCGACTCTTAGCTGTGAAAAGAATCTGTTGTTTTTTTCTTTTCTTTTTTTTCCTCCTCTAACTACAGAACATACAGGGATCCACCCAACAGTGCCGGGATACACACACCAAACGTTCACGCTGACATACATAAAAGATAATCCAGTAATTACCACGCAATATCAACAACAAAAAGCACACGCATCAATTAAAGCAAGAATTCTCATTTTTAACCGGTCGTTTCTGCAATGCAACAATTTTTTTTATCAAATACATTGCAATCTGCAGCAGTGCACCCAACATGTGTATTCTCACACCCACAGAAATATGAATAAGGAATGAAAGAGATGTGTATAAGAGGATGAGGGGAGCCTCTGCTGCAATGCCTATTATCATACAGAGAGGAGGATGGAGGAGAAGGACTGTGGGTGGAGAAGGAGCTTTCTACTGATGAGCTGAATTGAATAGCAAGTAGAGATCAACTCCATTATGCCAATCAGTAGCAAGTGAGGCATCCCAAAGTCACTTTGATGAGGTAACACCCTTTTAATAGTTTGGAAGTGGGGTGAGTCGGGGAGTTCCAGTGGTTGTGTATATAAGTGTATGATAGCAATGATCACAGAGAGAAACAAATGCCAATTGCTTCTCATGAGCAGGGTCTCCTCCTGATATGGGGGGAGTATGGGGAAAAAAGGGCGGGGGGGGATGAAATGAAAACGTACTGCAGGAATTTCCTCGCTGGATTTGGTTTCAGATGATTTTTTTTTATCTATATGTATTTTTATCCCACATCTTGATGAAGATGATTTTGACAAGTGCGATTCGTTTAGCCTGTCTCAGACTTTTTCATCCCCTTTTTTACCGGTTATCCTGAATTGTTTGACATTTTGAAGCGCATTTCCAATGGTTTTTCATTCTCAGTAAAAATGCTCCCTCATCATTACAAGCTCATCTGGGTTTAGGGTTTTATTCATCCCCACACTACAATGTTGTTATATCCTACCATATTTCCCTTGAATTGCTTGAAGCCCTCCTTTTGATTTTTCATTTTGGATAAAGCTGCAGAAGCTTTAATGCATTCAGCTGATTCCCATGTCTGCTGCTATATATCTGACTGAATCTGGCAGCCTGCACCTAAGTATAGAACAGAAATGCATGCTGCATGCTCACATGAGGGAAGCAAATATAAATGCATTATATCACAGGCATAGCGAGGCCATCTGGGCTCATACTCAGGTTGTATTGACAAGAAAACCCTGACATTTCTTTTAAATGGAAGCAATAAAAAAAAAAATTAAGTCTCCACTGTGTTTTGTTTCATTAGCATGACGTCTGTGAGCTCCTTGCATTTCAAGCTGGCTGTGAATTCAAATGAATCCTCACAAATTGGTAGCTGTCCACGTCTTCGCTCAGTCAGTGACTCATAGGTGACTTCAACACAGTATTTAAAACTTCTGATCTATTTGGTTTGCAGTGAATTGTTAGCGCTATTTTGTCTGTATGTATGTATCAAACGGTGCTTTTAAAGGAAGGGTCCAGGTTTCTGGAAAAACAGATTGAGCAAGCTAAATTTTGAAAATATATAATTCAGCTGTCCAAACCCCTTTCTTCAGACTCTTCCCCAAAAACCACACCTCCAGAGTACAGGAACACGCAATGCTTGGACGCGTCTGGGAGAGGGACCAATCCCAACTGTTTTTGATTGATTGACATATCTCCATTCAATCATTTAGACAGGACTGTCAAATGATTGGATGGTGTCTTTTCAGTCCTGTACGCTCACCAGGTGACTATTTATTTTTTTTGTGATAGAGCATCTTATTAATTGGTTACAATCGGGTGTTGAAGAGGAATTAAATCAATATTGTAAAAAAAGTGCTCTTGAAAAACATCATGGACCCTGCTTTTAAATCTTTAGTCTATGGTTATGGTCCTATAGAACAATATGAACAATATGAAGAGCAAATAGAATGAAAAAAAATCCAATCACTCTATTGGGTGCATGGCTGCAGAGAAGTTGGCCAATGACAGCCGTCTGGCCCGCACGGCTTACATTGGTCAACTTCTCTTATCCAATCCCCTCGCTCCATATCGCGTCTCTGCCCCACCAAACTGGGGTTTGGGGTGGGGGCTTTGGAAGGAGCCCTCAGGGAAGGGGGTGGAGTTTCTTGGCCGTGTTGTTTTTTAAAATTCTGTCTTTCTCTGGCTCTGGGAAAACATTGCAGACTATAATTTAAGAGGTTTCGTGAATCAATCTCAAACTGGACCAAAATCATTAATTGTCTGAAAGCAGGAAAGTGGTTACAGTACGCTCAAAAAGATTGCAATGTTTTATCAAAACAGCACACAGCACAACTGTGGCCCGAAAAGGAGACAGAAGAGTAGTCTTAATAGGAGGCAGTCAAACTTAATAAAGAAAGATAGCCATAATAATGATAAAAGCAATATCCCATGTTGTAGAGATGACATTTTTATTCAGCCTCCTCTGTCAGACACACAGGGTTTTGCTACAGTCATAATTTACACTAATGCACTGACACTTCAGCCAGTAGCCAGTCATTTGAAGCCAGTGCCACCCGCCACCTGGGAAATAATGTGCAGTGTTAGTGCACCTCTGTAGCCCAAGCCTATTTCTGAGGGTCAGAAACCATTTGTGTCTCCGTGCTGCTCCGCTATTGATGATGATGATGCCTCCAGTATTCTACACTCATCCAAAAATCCTACAGCGGCTCAACCCAGTCAGCCATTTTGCAGGACTACAACTGCTTTGGCAGAGCTCATATCCCATGACAGATTATAATCCCCAGACCCCTGAACAGAAGGAACATGGTGTCACATGGCCGAATGTACACTGCTGTTGTGGTTTAATGGACATGTGATATACACAAGCAAGAGCAGAAAGGTGCAATGCATGAATAAAAATGTGGAAACCTATCATGGTAGGAAGAAAAAACAAAGGTTGGGAAGATTCGTGTCACAGAATGGAAGTTGGGCGTAAGGAAAAAAAACAGAAGTGATAAAGTGCATCTGATTGAATGGTAAGCCTTTCGGAATTGGCTTTGGTTATGACTGCCTTTGCAATTCTGCCTCATATTTCAGGGGAAAATGCAGTTTTTTTTATTACACGATGGTCACTTTTAACCCTTTAACAACCTGATCCACCGTTTGGTAAAACTAATTTCTCAGTGACTACGATTCATTTTATTGACAATTTGAGGAAATAAACTTACCTGAGCCATCTCTACCACTCGGTTTGGATGTGTATTGCCAGAATAAGTTTTTGGTTTCTAAATACGGTTTCAAATTTTGACAGTTTCACTGTTGTTTCTATATTGTTTACTGTTTCCTCAGTCATTTGTTTAAAAACACAATTTCTTCTTATTATTGCCCAAAGGAAGAAAAAAAATGCAAAGAAATAATTTTCTCTTGCTTTTGTCTTAGTGTGAACATTAAAGGGTTAATGCTGCGATTGCACATATAGTGCAGAATATTGAATATTATAATTGTCTACTTTAATCATTTTTGTTTGACTAATAGTGAATAGAGCTTATTTTTGCTTTTGCCTGATTATTATTATTATTATCATTATCTATCTAACTTTTTTTTATTTTTTTAGCTAAACATGAACTATAAAGTAGTATAAACTTGCCCTCATACATGTTGTTAACCATCAATGATCCGGAAACATTTACAGAATCACCAGTTCTGCTCCTAGTTCTTTTGTAGGACACTTAGATGGAGTATTCGTACTAAATTAAGAACCTGTCTTCATGTTTTGAACATTTGCTGCAACCAAACTGAATTAATGGGTGTTTAAATATTCACAGAACAAGCCTGCTTGTGTTCTCTGTTATGAC
>JAPMNP010725673.1:0-11320 GCA_029874935.1 Atherina boyeri
CGCCCAGACGCAGGCTGCTTAGCAACAGCTCCAAATCTCGCGTTGGAGGCGGACACTGCACATTTTTAACTGCGTAGGGGCATCTTGCGTTTCGTGTGTGTGTATGAGAGAAAGAAAGAGTCTCAACATGGCAGATGTTACAACACCTGATGAGGAGCCTCAAATAGAAGAATGTGCTGAGTCCGTCAAGTCGGAACCCGATGAAACATCTCAAGAAACACCTAATGGCGTGAAAACGTGAGTACCATTAAGGTGGTGTTCTTTCTGTGCCGTCTGTACAGCTGCTAGCTGGCTTTAGCCAAAATGGAGTCCTGGGATGCTAGCTATTGTTAGCCAAGAGGCCTCTTGCTTCTCTTTGTAAAGCAGAAACGAAAATGGCCAGTGGAGTGAATGTTGGATGTATATGTACAAAAACAAAACAAAAAACAATATCATATGTTTAAGGTGCTGGGGTCTTGCCCATAAACCCGAAGTCCTATTAGGTGTGATGAGCCAAGTTATGCTCTTCTACTGTGTTGCTTATGTTAGCTACAGCTTGTGTAAATGTAAATGTAAAATCAAATGCTAGTCAATCACAACCTTAATCTTAGGTTAATACTTAAATTGATTTGTTTGATAAATAACACAGACGTTCATTGATTTCAGGCATTTGTTGTTTTATTAGCGACATCATCCACGTTTTGATGTATTTCGGTTATTTTGGCAAGTAACAAACGAATATAAGTCGAGCTGCTAATGGCTCAACAATGCCGCACAATAAACCAATGTCAAAGAATCAGCTATTTAATGTGTTTTTGTCACAAATGTAGAATTATCTGTTTGGGAATCGGTGCTGAAATAGTTTTGAATATGTAACTATCAAATAGATTCAAATAAGACTCAATTTATATATCCTAATGAAATGTTACTTATTATTATTATTGTTGTTGATGATGATGAAAATATTAATATTCTTATTGTTTTAGGGAATTTTTTTCAGGGATAATGTCTCATCTACATAGCAGGAAATCCACAGATATCCAAACACTTGG
Organism: Atherina boyeri; assembly: GCA_029874935.1. Classification (NCBI taxonomy): domain Eukaryota; kingdom Metazoa; phylum Chordata; class Actinopteri; order Atheriniformes; family Atherinidae; genus Atherina; species Atherina boyeri. The sequence continues at coordinate 1,032 of JAPMNP010725673.1, forward strand.
CTATTCAGATTCATATATACAGGGTTTCTATTGTCATTTCAATAAATGTGGCAGCACTGGATCCACGAGAGTGGGATATTGATCTCGTTGTGAAATATATATCATGTGTAAAGACTTACTGTAACGATAAGATTCAGCTTGAACTTCTTGCTTTCAAATTCAAACGTTTCTCTGGTGTCCATTTAGGGTGCGTTAATACCAGGATAGTCCGCTAGACTCTGTATGATTGGGGAGTTGGTTCAGTTGGTGGTTGGGGGGGACAATATTCTTCCAGACCGAGTTTGCATTCATGCTGCACTACTCCAACGATTCAGAACTTTCAGATAATGTCTTTCACCACCCGCCAGAGGCTTCACCAAGAATTACAGAAGGAGAAAACAAAACATGCATTGGTTAAAGCAGGACAACTTGAGTTTCTACCACAAACAGCTAAACATGGAGCTGTCTCAGGTTCTTGCAGCCTTAGGTTGATCATTTTTGTGTCAGAACTTTTACTGAGTTCTTCTATGTCTAAGTAACCATAATTCATTTCTCCTTTCCAAAGTCGCCCATCATCCCACACGCACTTATGTTCCTATTTGGTCAGCTTGAAGCGGACCAAGACTTGTTTGTTGGTGGACCGAGTCCACTATTTTGATCCGAATCACTCTGTTTGCACTGTCACAATTCCCTTAACAAAGTAGACTCCGTGATCAAACTTACTAGAATTCAAACAAAAAAGGCTGATGTGAATGTGGCCTTAAATAAACAAACTAATGTTCGGCCGATTTGCTATTCATGTAATTTACAAGTTTGAATGTGTTTTGAAGCTGGACTGTTTTCTGACTTGTTGTTCTGTGTGCTTTGTAGGGACAGTGAAGAAAACAAGACCACCAAAGAAAAGCATGATTCTAAAGAGAAATCCTCAAGCAACAGAAGAGGAAACCGCTATCACCCCTACAAAGAAAAACATGGTGGCGAGAAGAAGAGCTCTCATAGGAACCGCGTGTTCATCAGCAATATCCCCTACGACATGAAATGGCAGGCAATTAAAGATCTAATGCGTGAGAAAGGTAATGTCCCCAGTGATGGGGATGGTGTCTTACCCCTTCTCTCTGACTTCCTGTCTAATTAGAAGTTCTTGACCTTGTCTTTTTGTTTACCAGAAGCAACATCCTGCTTCCAGTATTAGCCTGTTAGTTTGTAGTTTTCTTTGGATGTTCTTTGTGCAGATATTAAGGAAACAACATAGTGTGATATATTCTTTTCTTTAGGTTATTGGTGTTTTAATCAAATCAAATATTTAAATATATATTTTTGGATGGACACCAATTTAGTTTGGGCTGATTATGTATGTGGGAAAAGGAAGATGAACTTAGTTACATTGTCACTTGTTCTCTGGCATTGTCAGCTCCAAATTGTAACCTCAAACTAGTAGAATTGATTGTTGAATGTTTTTGTTGCATTTGCTTCATGGGGGAATCTTGACAAAAAATATTGTAATGTTCTACTTCCTGAATTAAGGGGCTCTAAAGAAGCCTTTTTATCTCAAAGGACGGTATAAAATTCTTTACTGCCATGAATGGAATCTGTTGACAAACTGATCATGTTGAAGTGTTTTGAATTTCCCAGGTTTAATGTAGCTGTGTTTCTCTCTGGCCTTGGCCTTTGGTGTCTCAGTCACTGCCCAGCAAGGCATGGTGTTGTCTGGTGGGATGTTGGTCTGGGCTGACTGTTGATTATTAATGGGACATCTCCATCCGTAGCGGCATTGCCAAGGCCAAAGGCGACTTGAAGACTTGGTGACTTTAAATTACTTTGTTTTTTTGGTATTTTTCCTTTGTATGTCTCATGTAGTTGGTGAGGTTACATACGTGGAGCTCTTTAAGGATGCAGAAGGAAAGTCAAGGGTAAGTGATGTGGCCAACTTGCTGCACGAGGTTTTAAATGCCCTCAGCAGGCTCTCATTAATAATGTGCTCTTTTAGGCTCTGATCCCTTGGGTCCACTGAACTGGAGTTATTATAGGTTGTGTCTAGAGCCTGATAGATGGATAATGATTGATATTCATTTGAAAGGGAGATGTCCTGTTGATTTTTGGAAAAGTAGCCTAATGAACTCATCTAAGAGTATATTTTTTGCTTTTGTTGTTGTCATTTCAATTGGTTAAAAAGTTTGTTTGCTTGGCCATTTTCAAAGGGAGACACCGGTTTGTGTGATTTACCTGATTGATTGATTGACTCTAATGTCTCAATTCTTTTTATATGTAACAACTTTCTCTTTAATTTAGTAAAACAGTCTTGATGCTATACATGTAATAATAAGTACATGGTATAGATTCAAGTGTAAATGACACCATTCTTTTTTTAAGTCGAAATTGATTAAAGACTGAAAAATATTGTTAAAAATTATTGAGGGCATTTTTCCTTTCATGCCAAAGCAACTGTGGTCCACTTCAAACTTTAAATATTCAAGCTAAAATGTAATACATGAGTGTCTGAAAAATGTTTAGTTAAAATGTTTAAATGCTGCAGATTATTTACTGTTAATATATTGTAAAAATTGCATCTTTTTTCTTTCTTTCTTGCTTTTTTTTTACACTTGTTGAAAAGTAGCAGTAAGCTTTTATTGCCCCTTTTTCTTATGTTTGCAATAAAGAAGCAAAGATCTGCTGGCTTAAGCCAAAGGACAAAGTATGGCTAACATGCAGTCTAATACATAAATGATTGTTGATACATTGCATTTAAAATGTACAGTATTTTTTCTTGATATTAAATGCATTTTGTTCACTCCTTGTGTGCCACCTGGACTCCTGTGATGCCCGTTGCTCAGGGTTGTGGGTAAGAAACTGTCTGTCTTCCTCAAATATAGAATTTTAGGTTTTTATGTTGCACTTTCATGGACTCGTATGTTTCTTTATGTTTGCCTCATTCAACAGTGTGGTGGAGTTCAAAGATGAAGAGTTTGTGAAGAAGGCAGTATCAACCATGAATAAGCATGACCTGAGTGGGAGACCACTCAACATTAAGGAGGTAAGAATCCATTTATGGTTAAATAACCAAGTCATTAACTACAAATTTTTTATTTAACTGAGCCCCTTTTGGCAAAGCTAAGTCTACTCTGCACAACATAGCAGACAGATCATTATTCTGCTTGCTTCGATGCTCGACAGGACAAGAGGTTAAAAAAAGGGGAAAAAATTTAAAAATAAATACTATATTTTTTTCTTTTAAGCAGTTTTCTAATTTAGAAGACGTAAAGAGGACTTTTCCTTTTTTAGTTTTTTTTATTTTATTTGACATATTCAAGCTGTAAAAAAAATATGGTGTAGTTTTTCCAGGCTTTTAACCCAAATACTTCCTGTTGAGAAGTGATGTTTTATATCTCTGTTAAACTTTGTGCAAATGCATCTTTTCAGTTAGTTTTTCTCTGTAAATTGGAGTATTTATCAATTTTCTGTGGCTCTGAAAGTATACTCCACCGTTGCATATCACCAAGTAGCCAAACCAAATGTGGAATCACTGTGTAAATGTTCACCAGGCTGATCCTAGTCACTTGGATGATTAGGTAGAATAGAAATGTTAGGGTCTGATATGTTTCTTATTTAAGGACCCTGATGGGGAGCACGCCCGACGTGCACTGCAGCGCATGGGAGGAGGTCAGCAGGGAGGTCGTGGACAGGATATGGGGCCTAGTGGGATGAACCTCCCACCCTCCATTGCCAACAACCCAAACATCCCACCTGAGATCATCCATGGACTTCAGGCTGGGCGACTGGGCAACACAGTCTTTGTGGCTAATGTGAGGATATGATGATACACCTCCTCTAAATCTAACCCATGATTTGTTTGTATTTATTAAAGACGTTCCATTTCTGTGTTCTGCAGCTGGATTTCAAGGTGGGCTGGAAGAAGCTAAAGGAGGTGTTCAGCATGGCCGGTGTGGTGAAGCGGGCAGATATAAAGGAAGATAAAGACGGAAAGAGCCGAGGGATGGGAACAGTGACCTTTGAACAGCCACTGGAAGCTGTACAGGCCATATGTATCCTTTTTAAAATATGAACATTAAATAACGAATACTGTTAGAGCCATGCTTGACAGTTTTATCACAAGTTTTTCCTTGACTCTGGGCCCAGCCATGTTGAATGGACAGATGCTGTTTGACAGACAGATGCATGTTAAAATGGTACATCATTTCTACTCACTGTTTAGTTTAAGTTGTATTAGGTTTTTAAATATGGTCCAGAGTTAACATTTGCTGTGTGGGTTTGCAGGATGAAAAGTCTCTTCCTCCTGATGATTTCCGTCAAGTAGACAAGTCACCTCAATTACCACGTGAGTACGGCAGTATCAACTCATCTTTGAAGCGAAAGGAGTCGAACGTAGCTACATTGCCAGTGTTCTGATTCAGTGTCAGTAAAAGGGACGTATTTTTATCAAAGCACATTGATTTGAATTTAGAATAAGTGGGGGGATTTTGGAAATGTTTTTGTGATCTTCTTGTTGCTTCACATGCACAATCAAAGAAGTAAATTAATGTTTAAAAATGTTAAGAAAATCAAATGTCTAGCTGAAACACTTTAATTTTGTGAAAGTGTGGAAGTTTTGACAGGGATAGTTTGTAATTGAAAATCCTGTATATTCAAAGCCTGTTTTCTTTCTGCAAATCAGTTTCCATACCACATGAAATCCCACATGCCATCATTATGTCTTCTGTTAGCTTCAGTGTTGTGATTTCTAAATTAGTAAATGGGGCAGAGTACGTTCCCCATTACTGTCAAGTGTATGAAGGACCTTTTTAAATTGGAAAAACTGAAGAAAAAAAAATCTTATCAGTGTTGCTGAATATCTGTTCAACTGAGTGCAAAGGCTTAAAGGTGATCTATAGAACTTTGGTTCCTCCTGGTCAGTAGTCGGCGTTTTCAAACTCAACCGCTCTTGCTCCTACCGTCAGCTGCACTGGTTGCCAGATTCACCGAATGTCAGCGGGGGAGAAGCCGTGATTATATAGTTTGCTGTGATGTCAAGCGATGAGTCTTACGTGGTAATGTATGGGATCCTTTCTTGTGTGTCATATGACGCCATTACACACTGCAACAATCACCGTGTAAAACATGTTTAGATGACAAAAAGCAGACGGTAGGAAATGCAGATTAGCAAACGATCTGGCATCCCCTACGCTCCACTTCTTATGACATCAACGGCCTGATGCTGTTGGCCGAGAGACATTTGCTGTCGAGGGGGGGCGAGGCAACCAAAGGACAATATTTACGTTTTTAGGACCCATAAAAAAATATAAAACCATCATTTTTGGACAAAATATTTATTTTTCTCCAAAGTGAACACTTTTTTATTCTACACCCCTATAGACATTCTGTGGGTGTATTATTGTTTAAAAAATATTATTTTTTATGAAAAAGTTCTATAGATCACCTTTAAATGAAGCAATCGAGTCACCCTGTAATATCTTTAAAGTTTAGCAATTTCTTCTTTGTGTATCTGTCTCTTTCTCTTATACCTTAAAGGGGGCCTTGGTGGCATCGGCATGGGCCTGGGGCCAGGTGGCCAGCCTATAAATGCAAACCGTCTAAGCGGAGGTGGAGGGATGGGCTCCATCGGACCTGGAGGTCAGTCACTTTTCGGATATTGTCATGCAGTGTTTTGGCAGGAGTCTTGCACACATGGGCTGTTTCTGCAAAAGGCTGCTTTTCATAAGTGAATCGGCACATATTGGCTGTAGATGTAAAAAGATGCTTTAAGACGAGCATACTCCGTTTATATATTATCAATCAACTCTGGGAAGACCGATGGGTTAATGCCTGGTCTCCGCAATAGTTTCCATCTGGATGAAGAGACAAGACAAGCAGAGCACCTACAAACAAATCCAACACTAGGTGGATTTTCACTAAAGTTAAAAGTATATTCAGTAGATTTTTTTTATTTAGTCTCACTGTAATTTTCTTTTCCGGCATAGGAATGGATGTTTCAGGTTTTGGTGGAGTGAACAGACTTGGAGGTAAGATTTTTGCTAGCTTGTTAGTTTCCCCTGTGAAAAACTAATGTTAATGAGGTGGTTATGATACTTTGACAGGAATGAGTGGTGGTGGAAGTTTTGGTAGCATGGAAAGCATGGGCAGTATGAGTGGCTTTGGTGGGAGAGACTTGGCACCAGTTGGCAGAATGGGAGGTAAGAGAGTGTTTTCATTCAAGCTGCACAGAGATTTGGGTCAGTTCAATGTCACTGAGATGTTTCCACTGAAATCCAGATATTTTGTTAATTGAAACTTCAGTCTAAGGTTCTTTTTTCTCTCTGTTGAGACATGTACCGGTCAGGAATGAGTGGAATGGATCGGGACTTTGGCCACAGTGACATGCAAATGAGTCGAGGATTTGGGGATTCTTTTGGAGGAATGGGTATGTGATATTCTGATCTCTGACAATCCTGAATTCCTTTCCTATCTTATCAGATGCAGCCAAATTTCTCTGCGCAATTTAATTATGAGTTATGAATAAGTTTGTAGATTACTTTTCTCTGCTATTTTTATTTCATAAAATGTTTTGAATTGCTATTGTAAAATTAGTTTGACAGTATATAATGGACTGTATTTATATAGTGCTTTTATCCAAAGCGCTTTACTCCACATGTCACATTCACCCATTCATTGGCAATGTGGGGTTCAGTGTCTTGCCCAAGGACACTTCAGCATGTAGTCTGGGGAAGCCTGGAATCGAACCACCGACCCTCTTGTTGGTAGATCATTTCTCTTCCCCTGAGCTACAGCCGCCCCTACATATAAATTATATTATATATCAAAAATGCAACATAATTTTCTGTCCTTCAGGTGGCGGTTTTGGAGGAAGTATGGGAGGTGGTGGCATGGGACAAATGGGATCTGGATTAGGTAAAGGAAGAATTAAATCCACATTGTAGTTTTTGTAGCAATTCCTTTTTGAATTAGCTTATTCCAAAAAGTTAAGTAAATAATTATTCTGAATAGGTACAGTGTTTTTGGTCAGGTACAGCAGGCTTGAATATTTTAAAGGTGAAATGGATTAGTTAAGTATCAGAGATGGACTTTTAGCTGGGTATGATTAGTAAAAGTATCAAGTTCGCAGCATGTTCTTAAACACAGCTTTAGGCCTGCGTCTGTGATAAGGAGAAGCTGCAACAGCAGCATGCTAACAGGTTCATCAGGAGGTGCACAGAAATTTTGTCAACATTATTTTAGCTCATCTGATCAATGAAAATGTTCAATTTTATTCATAAATAAACTATATTGGAATAAACTTTTTTAACTTTTTATTATTGTGGCAACTCCCTGTGCACCCTAAGCCTAAATGAACCTGAACAAACCTGTTAAGATGTTGCATTCTGTGTGCACTGTAATTATGAAACATTTCACTGTTTCATTCTTCATTCTAGCTGCACAAAATGAAATGTTTTGTTGACGTTGCTTTTCTTGTAACCTGCACGACATGACGTTCTTTAGTCGAAATGTCATTTCATCCTATTCCTTTGTAAACTTTTGTGTACTTTTGAAGTGTCTACCCTGTTATGAGGACACAAGCTCTTGCCTCAGCATTTGTTTTCATCCTGCTTTAGATGTTTTATTGAAAAATGTTGTATGGGCTCTCTATCACCCTATTTACTAAAGTGAAAGGAATTGCAAACTGTTACCATTGTTTTAAAATCCCATTCATACAAATCTAGCTGCCCTGCTCAGACCTAGAAATGTGGCAAAACATGTATGACATTTAGATATATTGCTCTCATTTATCGATGTATCTCTTTGTGTGTGTGTTGCAGGTGGTGGGATGGGGAATATGTCGATGGACAGAATGGGCTCCGGTTTTGACCGTTTAGGCATGTCTGGTATGGACATGAACCGTAGCTTTGGTGGATATGGGGGTGGAGGATCAGGCCACATGGGTGGAGGCATGTCTGATAGAGGCTCTGGGTCCAAAGGAGGCTGTCAGATATTTGTGCGAAATGTAAGTATGGGTTCAATGTTGCTACCTCAACCCCACATTCAACCTTTCAGATGTACTGACAGATATTTCTGTATTTCAGCTGTCCTATGACCTGACATGGCAAAAGCTGAAAGAAAAGTTCAGTCATTGTGGTATGTTTCCTTCTCCTTTAGTATTAATTGACCAGTATAGATTACATCTGTTTTTGTTAGATCAACAAACCACTCAATTACTCCTGACATTTAACCATCCATCACTGAACTTATGGGTCATAAATACAGGCTTAACTTTAATCAAAATGTTGTGAAAGATTCTAATTTAAGAATTAAACCATTGCTCTTTCCGTCCCCTGCAGGCCAGGTAATGTTTGCAGAAATCAAAATGGAGAATGGGAAGTCAAAGGGATGTGGGACAGTAAGATTTGATTCTCCAGAGAGCGCTGAGAAGGCCTGCAGGATGATGAATGGAACCAAGATCAATGGCCGGGAGGTGGACGTCCGCATCGATCGCAACGCCTAGAGATTTTGTAGAAGTTGAAATAACCCACTTACACATTCAGCCCCCTTGCCAATGATCTTTTGTTTTGTTTTAAAAACACAATTACTTCATGTGTTCACTGTTTTTTCTTTTCTTTATGTTTATACATACTACATAGCTATTTTATCTTGTTTTGTAAACCCTTTATAATTTGTCAGGCAGTTTATTTGAACAAATAAACTTTTTAATTTTTAAACTGGGGTTGTAAAGTTTCTGAGATCAATGTCTCAAAGATGTTCTTTTCACCTTAAGTGCACCTTTTGGTCTGATTTTCTCCATAATGCCAAACACATCTGCATCTTTTTAAAGTTGAAAATTCCACATTAATCATGAAGACAATGCATGTTGGCCTTTTCACCTGTTACAGCCTGAAGGCACAGCTGCGTAAAAATAAGATGGGTGTTTTTCAGTGTTTTTTATATAGGCATTGTGATGAGTGTGGCTCTGTCTGAAGTTCACATCGGTTCTGTTTAGTTAGTTGTAAACATGACTGAAACACATCAGATTATTTTTCCTTTAACTTTTTATGGCCCTTCCCATCTTTTCATCCTGCTCATAAAAGTTTATCAGTTATCTCTTACCGTCTTCCGCACAATTAAAAACCAACAAGGGCAAAAAGGGTCAGCTGACGTTTATTTCTTGGCCTCTGCATTTCTCAACATGGGCCTTTTGAGATGGTAAACATTTCAGAATGGGATGGTGGGCCTTCAGGTTAATCACAGTGGCACGTAGAGGAGAAAGATCTTTTGGCAAATGACCACCTTTTGGTAATATCAATTGGCAGAGATCATAATCCTCCAAAGATTTTTATTTTTAAATGGAGCCATGCCTCTTTGGCTTGACATTTAAAGGTTTTAAAGGCTTAACATTTTTGTTGTTTGGGTTATTAGTCTCAAAAATATGGCTTCAGTCCTGAGAAGGTCAGATTTCAGTCGCTGCACAATCTTATGGGATTATTCCCTATAATCCCCAACTCATACAAGATGGAGAGAGTGGCGAAAAGGATGTATAAAACGAGAGAAACAAGTCCCAGCTTCCAGTCCAGCTTCCATCCATTGATGTGTACAGCGACAAAAAGAAAGACGATTGAGAGGAGGAGTGTGGCAGAAACAAAAACCAGTCCAGTGCTGTTGACCTCTACGGGGTTGATGGTGTCCACAAAAGCTGTTTTGATGAACCAAGGCAGGCCGAGACACAGCATGTCAAAAACATTAGAGCCCACTATGTTGGACATNTGGCCATGTCAGCTTTCCCTGAGAAACAAAGAAACAAGACAGTAAGTGGCTGACAAGCTCATCTTTCAAGCTTGCTCTCATAATTTAAAAGACAGCTAATGGGATAAATGATTCAATTTATTTTATTTTTATTTATTAAATCCTTCTGGGACCCACTTCCACAACGTCACGCCTCTGCCGTGATCCAAAACTTCCCTGAAAGCATGAGTTTTTTTCCTCGGATCAGTAATCTGTTTTCTTTCCCAAGAAAGAGGCCACATAGTTTCCGTTTCTTAGAGCTCATCTTCTGTTCTTTTTACAGCTACCACATGATTGGTGGTTTACTACTGCTAATAAAGAACCACCCAAATTACTACCCGCCCCCTTGCTGTTATACCTGATCTCGTGATGGTATTTAAAGGAGCTATATGTAAGAATCATGTATCTTATGTTACAACACATTAAAAAATTATGTTCATTTCAAATACTTGTATCACTGACAACTGTAATTTAACCAGGATATTCTCATTTTAAAAACGGATTTGCAGCCCCTAAATTATGTTATTGTTTACATTTTGTGCTGATATTTG
>JAPMNP010725674.1:0-10963 GCA_029874935.1 Atherina boyeri
ATGCGTTTGCGTTCGCGTTTTGCGTCGACTATGTAAGCAGCTTTAGATCCAATGACTCAGGTCAGCTGGTCCAGACTAGAGTTCAGACTAACTACAGAAACGCAGCACTCAGCTGTTGCTGCAAATAAGTAGAACAAACTTTCCCCAAATGGAGACACTTTTAAATCCAGGTTGAAATAATTTCTTTTCTGGGGCGGTGTGTAGCTCAGGGGTAGATCGCCCGCCCCATGTGCAGAGGCTATAGTTCGTCGCTTGCAGCCGGCCCAGGTTCGGGTCCCGGCCTAAGACCCCTTGTTGCGTGTCATTTCCCGCTCTCTCTGATCCTTTTCCTGTCAAGCAACTGTCCAGAAAAGGCCATTACAGCCCCCCCACCATGCATGAAATCTGCATGATATCTTTAACTTACCAAGACTGTTGGTTGATTTTTAGCAATTTCAATTCAATTTAGTTATTTCATATGATTTTATCAAGCAATGTTAATGCTTCTTCTGGATCTCGCTGTAATGTTTTAATGTTTTATCTGGAACACTTTGAATGGTCTTCTATGTGAAATGTGCAATGCAAATGCACTTTCCTTGCCTTTCTCCTAATAATCATTTACCGACAATATGAGGTGGTGACTGACTGTTTCATGATGAGAAACCAACCAGACATTTGTGCTTTGACACGCTATTGGAGTTATCAGTGTGTCTTTCATTTGACTCACCCACTCAGCCTGACATCTTTTCACTTGATATGATGTATTCAAATGTAAGGCAAATTATATAATACATATGTGTGTATATTTATATACATATATATATAAACCTGAAAATGAATGATGAAATCTTCAGTTCTTGTAAAGCGATCATATTTAAAGGACAGTTGAGTGGGTTGTTGTCATTTTAATGGGTGATTGCCACCGTGAGCATTACATCAAACTTTCAGTTCCTCATCACCACCACACTGCTACCTTATAGGAAAGTACCTTTTTTCACACAGGCACACTTGATGCAACAAAAAACCCAGGCATGAAGGTGTCAGGTGATTTCCCCTGAACAAGGTTGAATGCCCCTAATTGCACGGAGGAAACAAAAAATTGTATTTATTATCTGGGCATACCATCTGGTAATATCATGTTTTAACAGGCTGATGTCACCTTTTTGAATGATCAAACATTTCACCCACGTTATGCATCTCTCACTCCAAGTCACTTGTATAGGAAATTACAGAAAGGTTTGTGGGTTCGTATATAGGACTGAATTTTAAGTGTCTCATTTTGTTTGTTTGTTTTTTTCATGAAGCCAAAAATCAAAAGGTCCTTCCTAATCAAGGAGTTCTACAGACTCCCTAAGATCAATTGAGACTGCAGAAGTCCTCAAAGGACCAATCACCCTCAAGAGCTTTTTCTCTGTCTGTATTTACTTGATTTTATTTCTGGAGGTAAGACTGCTGGAGCTATAGCTTGACAAGACCATTTAACTGGACTTCTGACTCTGATCCAGTATGCAAGCACAGCAAGGGGATCAATTTATTGGCCAGAGAAGATCAGACTTTGCTACAATAGTCGGTGATATTGTTTGTTAATATTGTTAAAGTTTTCCTGATTGACCTATGACATCACAGACCTAACATCTAACAATTTAGCTGGATGCAAATCAGTGATGAGTTACAACTAAGCGCTTTAACTTGCGCTTCTGTTTTTCTGGTTTCCTCTTCTTCTGTTACATCTTTGATAAAGCCCATGGCACGGACTGTTTGGTCTTTTCCAGTAATACCCATTTGCCTCGATTCAAGTCGTTTTTTAGGGCTTTCCATTAGGTAGTAGCACCTGGTACCAGGTACATTTTTAGCATGTGGCTAGAGATCCAAGTGAGCTAAATCGAGCCAAAAAGGTGACGTCTATGGACTGCCGGCCACTGATTGACCAGGGAGTTGCATCACTGGATGAATATTGCTCTATGATTAGGAGTAATTCAAAGCCTAATAATTCTTTATGGGAGCATAAAGTTAACTTTAAATTTGAATTCTCAGTGTGATTTCAGTCAGACAAATTTCTTTACATATATTTCAAGAGTTTAATTTTAGTCAGAATTAAATCATAATCACATTTTTGCGAACATCTCCAAAGTGCACAGATCGTAGGTTGATTCCTCTGTGTTTTGTTCAGTCTTTTCAAGGCTAACATCAAAAACTGTTTATACAGGCAGCTTATTTCCACTATATGTGTCCAAATTTTATGTAAGGTGAGTCACAGATGCTGGGACAGTACTTATCCCAGGGTATGGGAGCTATGAAAGACCCAGAGAATGGACTCCTATGAACTACGACTGACCTCAGACTCTGTAGCGCAGTGGTTCTCTGGGGATCGGGACCCCATGGGGATCGCCAAATCATTGTGAACAAAACATAATCCTATATTTATCAAATAAATGTGAGATTTTTACTAGGCTGTCGAAATTAAGTCATTATTGCAAAGAGTTTTATATGTGCAATTAATCGATACAATTCAATCTTTATTTCAGACACATATCAGGTCCATATTGAAAGTAAAGGGAAGAAAAATAACATTCAGAAAAACAAAGAGAAGAAAAAACAAAATTTTAAAAAGAACAATACATAAAAGAGTATCAAACTTCATCTATAACCCATAAAATAACATCCTCCAGTGCTTCCAGATACTGGAATTGTATCGTATTCTGCTCAGCTTAGGCATTGTTATAGCCATAACAATATCATTTGTAGAAACCTCCAAACACATGATGAATTTATATGCAAAATTTCTAATGACAACATGTAATTTCTTAATGCATTAACGGATAAACAACAAATTATTACTTATGCCATATTAACCCTTTAAAGGAAAAGTACCGTTTTTTTTTTTAACCTGGACTTTATTTACAGCATGAAATACGTTCATAAACTCACCCGGACAAGTTACTTGTCTATCGGGAGATATTTAGATCCATCATGCTGGCGTACGTATCCATTCAATGGAGGTAGTTAGGGCAATGTAATTTAAGCCTCTAAATAAGACATTATCTGCCTTAAAATGGAAGAGGACAGCTTGTGGCTTTTTCTCAACCCTTGAAGGGCCCAAGCCCCTTACATACTCCACGAGAAGCAAGAACTTTGTTCTTGTTCTCGGGGCCACAAGAACAAAATAACGTCATTTCATTCTCGAGGACCGTGAAAGTGGACAGCTTGCAGACTCTTCAGCCGAGCAGAACTTTCTTCTCGTAGGGGAGATGTACAAGAAGTAGAAGTCTCCGAGAAGTATTGTGTGATTGGTCAGAAACTTGAGGGGCGTGGTAACGCAAACAAGCCTGAAGCAAAGTTTTTTTCTTTTTGTTCGACATTTCCCGTTTAAAGGCCTGTGTTGATCAAACTTCCTCATATTTACTGCAGTATTTGGGTAAGAACACTAAAACACACTAAACCAATCGCACTGTAACCTAAACCATTTCCCATTAAAATCTGCTTTCATGGCTAATAATATATCTTATCGTCATTAGTTTGGATCTAAAAATACATTAAATCTGCCCAAATACTGCAGTAAATATGAAGAAGTATGGTCATATAGGGCAGTGTTTCCCAACCTTTTTTGACTTGTGTACCCCCCGAGCCATTTTCTAATACAACAAGTACCCCCTCAGTCAAATGTGTTGATGATTCTCCAAAAGTAAAATGTACAACTGGTTATTAAATGAAAATTACATTAAGTCTCCCTAATGTGAACATTTCATTCTCAGGTATTTTATTATTTTTAATTAATGTTAAATTAATCAATCAATCAAATTGTGTTTGTAAAGTGTGTTTTTGCCTGTTGTGACTGTTATCTGTTCCCGTGTCCTCTCTTGCGCTCCCTTTCTCGGTAGTGGAGCGTCGTGCAGGTTCACAGCCCCCCCTCAAGTCTTTGTTTACCGACCGATACGTCTACGCAAGGAAATAAACAATGAATAACTCTGAGGAACAACTGGCCAAGGCGGTGAGGAAGTATGGATATCTTTACCATACTTCGACATACTTTGACCATCCAGATCCAACGATCCTGTGTTGCTGCCATCCATCCACCAATAATGTTCAGTGTGACGTATATGATGGTGGGAGGGGCTTATGAGGACTTCGGCAGGGAGGTTTCTACTGAAGTATGAAATGTCCTGCCGAAAAAGAACTTTGTTCTCGTTCTTGAGGCCTCGAGGACAAGAACACCGTTCTCGCTTCTCGTGGAGTATGTAACAGGCTTTCGTCATCATTCTTTTCTCTCAGCTTGCTTCACCTTTCCCCCTCATCTTTAGCAATTTTTTCTTTCTTTTCTTGTACCCACCCTGCCAATCCCTGAACCTATCCTTCATGTAAATTTGTTAGAGAGGCTGTGTGTGAAATTAGGAGGGGGGTAATGCTTGTTTGATGACCTCCTATCCCTTTCTCTAACCACACCTATCACTACCATTCCTTTGCCAACACTCCCTCTACCTCTGACTGTCGCTCCCATCATCGATTCCTTTCTATTTTCAGGCTGTGGCGCTATCATAAAGATCAACCACCCCTTCCCCCAACCTCTGCATTCCAGCCCACAGCACATCTATATGAACTCTGCCACAGCTGACACCCTAATGCTCCATATGTGTGTGTGTGTGTGTGTGTGTGTGTGTGTGTTTGTGTGTGTGTGTGTGTGTGTGTTTGTGTGAGTGCATACAGGCAAATGATGTGTGCCACTGTGTAAAGGAGTGCTTCTTTGTGCCTTTCACCCCCTGACACTCGCTGGTCCCATGACAATGCTTCCCTTATATGCACATAACACACAGACGCACATGTGCGAGCACACAGACGCACATTACACAGAAGAAAGTGTCAAGTGTGGTGACAGGGAGATGAGGAGACGATGAGCCTGCTCCTCGTCACTGCCCTCAACACCATCGTCATTAGCATCGCACAGAGGCTGGAGTTTCATGGGAAAAGAAGAAAGGAGCACTTGATGCAACTGCAAAAGTTAACCTTGATGGCGTCTATCCTGCCGCCCCATACCCCCCAGGCCTGAGTTACCTCAGGCGTTGTGAACAAGCCCATTCACAGGAGAAGATGGCTTGAGGAGACGGGAGGGCCTGCGTGCCAGGCATTCCTGAGTACACAGTAGACACATTATTATGACATTTACATGGCCGGCTCGATAGATACAGCGTGATGTGTGAATGAGGAAAGGTTGTTCTCTCCGTGTGACTGCCGTGAAGCGAGGTGAAACCGCAAACTAACACAGAACGAGGGAAAGTAGAAAAGGCTAGATTCAATGGTGAATAGTGTAATGTGGGTAGATAAAAGGAAAAATTATACAGCATTCAATCCATTCACACCTCCCTGATAGCATCTGGCTATCAATAAGCACTCATACCTGTTTACATTTTGAAGACTTCCGTGCATATCACAGCAACATTTTGTTTTTCCTTCTTATTGCTGTAAGGATCCTTGGCAGTCGGAAACATCATCTTCTGCTGCATTTTTGGTGTCTCATGCACCAACAGCAAGCCTGCCGGAACCAATGAGCACTCAAGAAGGGAGGTGGTAGAACTCTTAACCTCGTGCGTAAGCATCAAGGCCTTCTTCATTGAAGGATTTCAGTGTGAAAGGGAAAATGAAAACTAAAAGTTGGACAAAAGAGCTAGATAACTCCACCAGGAAATCACTAAACCAAGAAAGTTATGGACGTCATTTAACCTTTTGAGCTCTGTGCCTATTTGTTAGGCATCTGCCCAGAAAAAAAAATGCCTAGCGTCATAGTAATGGGAAACTTGTTAGATATGTTAAGCATATGAGTTTCTGGGGAAGAATAAATAAAGATGGCACATGGCACAAATTGAAATAATTTTGGGCTTGACAGAAAAAAGAAAACACTCATGATTGATATGAATGTCCCTTTAGAATGATGCAGCTGTAGCTATAAACCTTTATCAATTATAGAATAAAATCTGAAAGTTGTCTCTGCTAAGATCAAAAGAGATCAAGCGAAGCAGAATAAAATATGAGGTTTTATTGCAGAAAGTTCAGGGGAGATCTCCAAAATGGACATATTGGCACAGTAAGGTAAAGTTTGTCCTAAAAATCCCTCAATTAAGGGACTTCAGGTTTTGAAAGGTTAATCCTACTTCACATTTTTACTTGAGGCTTAGCAAACCAGCTGTGCCTTCATACTTCCTATATAAGAGGAGTGGGGTAATTACACAATATGGTTTATACTGGCCCTTTAATGTTTGACTGCAGCACGTGCATGGGTATAAGGGATCAAAATATTACATGCATGTGCACGTAAAATTGCAGTGGAGCACCTAATTTTTGACCAAACATGCACTTGTTTGGAAAAAGCTACTAACTTGCAGTGTTGCAAACTCTGTCACTTTGTCACTTCACAAGTATTCAGAAACCTCTAGCAACTCTTATTTAGAAAAAATCGACTAGTGATTAATCTAGGTACTTTTTTTTGGTGTTATTGGAAACTTTTGTAGACTGGTGTGTTTCTCTTTTACTCCTCTCAAAAGCAGTCGTTGGTCCCTCTCCCATTCCAAAACACTCACAGGTCCTTGCGCGGCAGACCCTCGCAGCTACGGTTAGAGGAGATGTTCACCTCTGTAGGTGGACATCTGTTTACCCAGACTGAACATGAATCGTGCATATGTAAGGCTGCTGCTGATCCCACTGTAGCTTACAGTCAGCTATTTAAGTCTACTAAAGTAGACTGTAGACAGAAACATTTGCCTAAATGCCTTAGTGTAACATGCTGTAGGCTCTTTGTTAAAAACCAAAGCAGACTTAAGAAAACTAGACTAAAAACACGTTTAACTGGATTTAGTTTTTAAAAGATTTTTATCAAATTTGATAAAATTACATTTAAGGTTAATATTCTACAAATTTGGGTTAAAGGGACATTGTGTAAGAATTACTGTCATCTACTGTTGAATTTGCATATCGTATAAAAACAATGCTTCTTGCACGTCACCATTTCCAACACATATTACAACAACGGTAGCCGCCGTGTATCAAAAAGCCTTGACAACACTGATTAAATCATGTCATCTGTTACTGCAGGGAGTCGATCACTATTATCTAGATTATTGGCCCTGTATGCTCAAAACAACAATAACAACAACAAAACATGCTAGTTCACGATGGTGTTGTTGACTTTATCCAACAGAGATGGAATTGTGGCTTCAACAAGTCGTCTTCATGCTGTGTGTTTGTTCTGCTCAGCCTCTTGTAGTTTCAAGATGGCCGACTGTCATGGCGCTTCCCTACCGGCTGACCCGCCTTATATACACAAAACTAAAATTCCTCACTTAGGAGACTGCGTCAGATTATTAGCGGAGGTCATAATATACCAATGATAACACATTTGTAAATGCAGACATAGATTTTGGCCGTAAACAACAGCAAATGTTACACAATGTCCTTTTAAGTGATATTTTTGTCACTTGCACCTTTACTTAAAAATGTATTACAAGCCCGGGGTGTAATATACTGGTTTTTCCTTTTACTTTCCTTTTACTTATTTCTGGAAATCCACACCCTAACTGGCCTCTACATTTGTGAAATATACCAAGTTATAGCAGAAACTTTTTCCTACAGTTATATGAATATGGGATTTGCAATTTTGCATAATTTAGTATGTACAACATTGTAAATGTGAACTGCCTCTCTGGACTGTTTTATTTTACCACATTATGAATGCATTTTTCATTATTTACACAATGTGTCAAGTGTGCAAAAGTAACTTTTGCTCTGCACCGGCTGAGATACGTCACCAAAGTGTGCTTTAACTTTACACGCAACCCAGAGGAGCGGAGAGTTAGGCGCCATGACAGGCTGCTGACACGCATTTCACTGTTCCCCAAGTCTTGCGAAATCAATTACGCTGATTGGTTGCAGTAAGGATCAATTTGTATCACTGAACACTGAAGTCTTTTCCTCCCATAACTGACATTTTTAGCCCTTATCAGCTGCATTAAGGATGAGAATGATCAGATGGAATGTGCATGATCATCACATTGACATATTTTGCTGCTGGTATGTTGTTGACAAATGGAAATGAACAACCAATCCAGCCATGGAGACATGAGGAGACAGCGTGACACGCTATTAGCCCCAACGCAGAGCTTGCTCTCCAGTCAGACCAACAGAAGATGTGTTCCCGTATTCTCAGCAAGAGCGCAACATTGGACAATAGATTTGACTCATTCACCACAGTGTAGGGTTCACTGTTCAGATGGTCCTGCTGGTGGGAAGAAGCAGAGAGGGGATGATTGCACCTGCAGATTATCCACATTTTTTCACCTGTATATTTACTCAGAATTCATGTCCTCTATCATTATCAACAGTCACACATTTTGCACTGATGTCTGCAGGACCATGACCCAGATGTATGTTACTGTTCAGACATTTCTAACAACAACCTCACCAGCTATCTCCAGGGAATGATAATCAGTGTTAAACTAAATCTAAATCTGTATTTGATATTACCAGAAACTGTGAAGTGCTGAATCAGACTGTAATTTAAGATGAGCATCTGTAAGAATCTTCAGTCATACTGAAACCAAAAGAGTGAAAGAGAAACTTCCTTGGTTGCTTATGGAAGAGTCCAAAGTGAAATTACATAATGAAATGAAGCAAGACTATCAAAAGAGTGGAGCTGAAGAGAAAGCAAAACTTGATCATCGATTTGTCTTGTTTTTCACTCTGACTGTAAATACGTTTATTGTATGTATGTTTGTTTGTTTGTTTTTTAAAAGTTGACCAATATGCATGTTAATGGAATATTTTGGGATTTAGGACCCATAGTTGACCAAATTAAGTATATTGAAATTAACTTGTGAAATTATTTACATTCATTTACAAACTTTATAGATAAGATAACTAATTAGATTTTATTTTTTTTTACCAACCTTAGGCTGCTTTAGTTAAAATCATTCAGTCTCACTCAGATTTTTGTAAAGATTTTCCAGGTTCTGACATTATTTTTTACTGTAAAAGTAAATGTGAGGATAAACGCATACATTTATAAATAGCAATACAAAAGAGAAAAACTATAATCATACATGTTGCATAATGCATATTAACATTGTATTTTTGTGTTTTTTCTGCCTTTTAAATGAGCAATTTTACTAAGCTGAATTGATTTCATTGCTGGGGGTCCTAGTTGGGGAAGGGAAAATCATAGTCAGAGCTGATTGGTTGATCAACCTGGACGTGCCCCTACCCTAAACGGTGATTGGCCGGACACAAATAGATCCCGCCCATGGGTGGTACCTCGAGCCCCTTGTATGTTGAACCGTTGCGTCCAGCGACTGTTGAATTTAGAGGGTCTCTCACCACCGGGGTGACAAGTCAGACATTTGGACCAACGGAGGGGGAGTAGTTGCTGTTTGAAGACAAAAGCCACACTTTTCATCGGTTTACCGCTGGATATTAACTCGTCCTGGGGTTGGATTATCTGAAATCACTCTTTTTTAGTTTTTCTTTTTAATTTGCTTTAGAAGACTCCTCAACTCACCGAAGACAATGGGATCCCAGTCATCCAAGGGAGAGGTGGCCGCGGAGGCAAACGCTGCTGCCGCTGATGCTGCAGCTGTCAAAACCAACGGACAGGTAATTACCATCAATTAGCTCGCTTTTTTCGTTTTTATCAATGGGGAAGACTATGAGGGACTGATAAAAGTTGCATTTCTCACATGAAAATCCGTTTTGACCACATTTCGTCGACGTTGAACCGATTAAACTTGAATGTGAAAACATCTCGGGCATGTCAGGTGGAGCTCAGTGATGGCTCAGTCACACACCCATTAAATTACGTATTAGCAGGTGGTTTACTTGTACACCGTTAGCTTCGTCTCCGTTTACAAGGTTTATTGTGGCTTTTAAGATTAATTTTCAAGGCAAGTCTAACCTCAAACCCCCACAACGTGTTGGACAGAGGCAGGGATAAAGGGGGAGGGGTGCAGCCTGGAGCACGTAGACAGTCTACTACTCCTCCCTTTTAAAAAACAAGCCTTGTTCTCGTCTGGCCGTCTGTTTTATTAAATGGGACTTTCCTCAATAATAATATGAGCTGGGCCACGTTCAAGTCTATAATGCTACACCTTACTATCGTTATTACTTTATTATAAACATGAATAGCTTCACAATTATCGAATTAATTTATCTGCTTTAAAAATGTCTCAATTGACACATATATTTTTTCAATTTTGTTTTTGTTTGTTTAGGGTTTTTTTTCCTCTGTAAATTGAAAGTAGTATGAGAAAAATATTAATTGATGTGTTTTCATCCCTCCATCGAGGAGCCCCAGCCTTGTCTTTGTTGAGCCGATGTCTGTCTGGTACCCAGAGCGGTTTGTGATGCGCTGCCGCCGCCTATCGGCAGATTAGAGTACTGCAAGGCGTCGCCTCTGAGCCAGCCTGCACGGTGGTTAATTAATGAGCACAAGGATAATCTGAAAAGAGATGACAGGGGCATAACTGAATATGGTCCCGTACTTGTTTTTTTCTTTTATTTTTTGATAACAAAACATTAAATTGATCACTTCATCTGTGACATTTTTTTTTATCTCAACCTTCAGGAGAATGGACATGTGAAGACCAATGGTGATGTCTCCACAAAGCCCGACGGGGATGCTGCTGCTACCAACGGCTCGGCCGAGGCAGCCAAGGAGCCAGAAGCCGGGGCGGGAGGCGACGCTATCGAGCCGGCACCCGCTGCAGATGGAGAGGCTGCAAAACCCGAAGGCGACGCTGCAGCGAAGGAGACCCCCAAGAAGAAGAAGAAGAAGTTCTCCCTGAAGAAGTCATTCAACATTAAACTTAATCTGAAAAAGAGCAAGAAAAGTGAGGCTGTGAAAGAGGAGGCGGCAGCTGCAGCCCCCTCTGAGGAGAAACCCGCTGAGAATGGAGCTGCTGCTCCAGCGGAGGAGAAGAAGGAGGAGGTGAAAGAGGAGCCTGCTGCTGCT
>JAPMNP010725675.1:1367-12571 GCA_029874935.1 Atherina boyeri
CTCCCCACTTTCTTCTGGAGATCTCTGTCACTTTAATCCACAGAGTCTGCCGCTGGTTAACAAGGAAATCCTGTGTCAATTATCACCAACCACTTCCTGCTGGGAGAGCAGCGGGGAATCAAAGGGGCCTGAGAGTCTTTCACACCAGAGAGGAGCAGTAGGCCTAATTAAATGGCCCTTGTGTCCCGCTGGCTGCCGGTGGCCGGGTGACAGATAGCCCAGCCCAACGATAACCTCCTTCAGCTGATGATTGTTTTGATAGGGAAGCTAGTAGGCACTTTGGGTGCCATAAGGTTGGCAGATTGCTATCCAGGAGCCCAAATTAACTCACTTCCAGGACACAAAGGTTTATGGAGAAAAATGATGGGCAAATATGTGTAATCATAATGTAATGTGGGTATAGACCATGTAACGGATTCACTCTGAAATTAGATCCAAGCTGTTAAAGCTTTAAGGTGCATGTGTGGGATTTTTTTTTAGTCACTGTGTGCTGTAAAAAAAAAAAAACTCTACTAAACTACAAGTAAAAAAGAAAAAAAAACACTCATTAAAATTCCAGTCTTATAAATCTGGGAATGTGAACCCACGATCCATCATTTGCACACTAGTGGTTGAAGCGTGCATATTAAGATTTGATATGCCACATTTTATCTCACTTCTCAAAACCCAGCATTTATGGGAAAAGGAAACTTACTTGAAGGTGAAATATGCAAGGCTCAAAGTGACAATTCCCAGACCACTTTCAGGTGGAGGTCTGTGAAAGCGCAACTTAAGGTTCAAACTGCTTTATATCAACTTGAAGCATCATATGGGGTCAGTAAATCACCATCCTGCCTGCCTTGTAGTTGTCATTTCACTCTTAACTGTCACTTACAGGTATCTTGTGTCGCCTGCATAATGTCAGATTAAGCTATCACTCATAGACATTGATAAAAGCAGCTTTTTCTCTTCATTAAAAAAGTTAGCCGCTACAAATTCACCCGAATTATCATTTCAAATAGTGCCTGTATGAAATATGTTTCCCAGGGATTGGTTATGGATTGTGTATGATTGATAAGATAGGTAATTTAAGGGAGGGAATAAAATAAATGTGAATAAATGTGTGCAAAGCTGCATACAGTCAGACTTTGTAGAATATTGAACATTTAAACGGACTAAATTTAGTGCTAGAATTTCACTTTTGGAGCTAGCGTTAAGAACAGAAAAGCTGCTGCTGGATGAAGTTCATCATAGCATCCTATCATATGGCTCCTTCAGCCTCCCACTCTGAGTGGAGACAGCCTGAGCCCGCCATGCCTTGTCCACCTTTAAATTTTCATATGGTGGAAAGGGGCTGCAGAAAAACCAATTTACTAACAGAGCGACATCATCTGTTTGGCCGTTTATCTCTGACACACCACCCCTCAGTCCAGTGTTGACAGTACATGATATTCCATTAATCTGCCTAATGAAAATTTAACCAGTGTTATAAACAAATAATTGGCCATTATCCTCTCAAAGATCCCGAATAAATTACTTGGGCGTTTTTCATGGCTTCTGAAAGAAGAAGAAGCTGGCCCCTCCTGATTGATGTTGGAATAAATGCGGGGCCGGCTCCGACGCTGCGAGTGGGTCTCGGCTAAGCCTGTGATTGACTTAATGAGAGTCTTTGGGGTGAGTAAATGTTCCAAATTGCTCAGTCATTAGCTTTTGCTCGGCTGTCTGAAGATACCCCCGGATCTGCAGCGCGGGTCTCTCCTCTTGTACCATTCCGCCTGCAATTACATTTTCATTTAGAGCAAACCTCTGAAGTCCGATAGGCAGGCCCCTTTTCATTATGCTGGCCTCCTTTTTCTTTTTTATCTAAATGGTGTGAAATGTCTCTTCATTTAGACCAATTAAAGTTGAAAAAGACTGCGCTGTAATGAATTATCATACAAATTATTTACTTAATGCCACAATCTCTCTCCCTTTCTCCCTCTCCTCCTTTCTCATCCTCCTCTCTCTAGCACAAGGGATGCACAGAGTCAGGCAGATGGGGAATACAGTATGAGAGAAGACATAGTGGGAGTCCACAATGGATCTACTTTGAAAGTGAAACTTCTTTCAAAACGATACACACTTTGCTGAGGTTTCTCTTTAGCATCTATGTCTTGTGAACTGAGCTCGGCGTATGGACGGTCTTCACTAATGAACTAAAGGGAATAGTATGTCGTCAATATAGCTCATTTCAGATATTTCATTTCAAGAGATGTCTAAGCTCTTCTTAATTAAGGACAAGCTTATGGTTTCAAATTAACTCTTTTAATTGAGGGGACTGGTTCTTGTCTGGAAGATGGTGTGGAGAATGTCTCCTTCCGAAGGCTGTTGGCTGACACATAAACACTGGAAGAGTTCACAACTATCACAGCAGCCCCATCCATACCTCTGGGACTGCCTCTCTGTCTCTCTCTTCTCAATGAGACACACACTGCCAAGACTCCCTCCATTAGCTTTTCACAAGCAGAACAGCTATTCAGCACATATTCTCCTGCCATTATTCGTGTTAGCAGCCAATGCACCATATTAGGGTTGTTTTTCACCAGACGACATAATGGGAAGAGGGAATGAAACGGTATATTTTCTCTCAGTGTCTTATGTTTTTTATTTCCTTTAATGCCAGTCAATTCACAGGCTGATCGTGCTGGGTAAAGCTGGTGGAGCTGAAGTGACTTGTCACCATGGAGACGGCAGCTTCTACTTCATGCCAGAGCAGTTCTGCTAAAGCCCCAAGATGAGGGGGCAGCAAAAAAAAAAAGAAAAAAAGGGGGGTGTGGGTGGAAGTTTGTCCCCTGTCCAGTCACCTCTTGCCTGACTTAAAATGAGACTTTGCCCTGATTTTAAATGGAGGCCAGGGGCAAGAAAAAAACAAAAAACTTCAAGTTGGTGGAATGAAAAGTTTCAGCTTGGATTAATGACCTTTGCGTCACACAAAGTGGTCTAAAATCTGCAGGGCAAAATAAACTTAAGAGGGGTCACTTTCAGGAGGTGTCAAACTGTTGCTAAACTCACCAGGCAATAATCCTAAGTACTCCATGATTTGGACTAATTGGTATGAAATCACCCAGAGTGCTTGAGTGCAGCTACCGCTTTGGTTTGCAGCATCTGCTCTATGTCAGGGCCGATTCTTTCTGACAGCCTGGAAATACAAACACAAAATTGCCATATGGATCGCCCACCTTTGAGCTTAAGTCACAGGTACAAAGGAGGAATGGATTTTCACCAGAAAATCTTCTCTATTGCTTTTGGCTTTCTTATCAGCATTAAAGAATACAAGTGCTATTTGCTGTCATTATCAAGAAACATATAAAAGCTGCAGATATTCTCTAATGCAAAGGAAGCCATTCAGAATACGATGACTTAAAATGATTTAAACACACTGACAGGATTGCTGTTTGGCATCTTAAGACAAGCACTTGAAAGTGGAGGAGTGACAGAATGTCACAATATTTCCAGATATGTTCATAATACTATGAAATAGCTCACCTTCAAGCAGGGGACAACTGATTATGACAGCAATAAATAACTGCCGTGAGAGGATACTGAGGAGATTGATGTCAAAACCACCACACTTAAATGTGTCCACATATAGCTCGAAGAGGCTATTTGTCTTTCAAACATGAAGCAATAATACCCAAATACTCATTATGTACAGCATGCACCTTAATGCACGCTAATTAGCGCTTATTAACCTAATACTTCCATTAATAAATGGAACTCCAGTCCAATCATTATATAAAGAGAACAACCATTTATAATTCTTGATAGCAGCTAGGGAAGGAAGTGAAAACACACTCACACAGATGGAGAGCTGAAGCCAGTTTTAATGAATGTCTGTTTCATATTCTTGTGGCTCTAGTTTAAATGTATATAGAAAAATCCCAACAGGTTAATCCCAAGTGCTTATAGTAAGTGGGTGTATCTACAGTTCCACTGCACCTCATTGAACAAATGTGATGACTTCAAGCTAAATAGCCTCCTGTCATGGGATGCTTCAGTCTCATAGTAGTGTCATGTGTTGTGTTAAGCAGTTAGATGACATGAGAGGAAATTCTTTATAGACCTGCAGGCTAACATTACCTCCCCGTTACTTTTACACAAAAGGGGCTGTTTCTACAGTATTAATAACCAAGGCTCACCTAAAAAATTAATTTTAAACTATGCATACAGTCCTGAATAGGATAGGGGAAAACTATTAATTAAAAGTGGAACAGGTTCTTATTTTAGTGGAAAGTGAAGAAATTATGAGCCTTTGTTAAGGAAGGCCCAGGAGCAAAGCTTTCATTAGCCTACATGCATGGCAAAAGCAATTCATCAACTGTAATTTTGCCTCAATGGGCAAAAAAGAGGGATCAACCTCAGCATGCTATTTATGGAGATTTACGGAAGTCTGGGAAATGCTAATGTGATTAACATTTATCTACAACATGTTTCCAAATGGCCCTCATGTCCACGTTTTGGCTTTAAGATTAAGTTATTGCACTTGCTCGAGAAAAAAAGGAAATTAGAGAGTGATACAGAATCTGCTTTGCAGTGCAAGAGCACACAATGATGATGATTTTTTTTTTTTTTTTTTGGAGAATTCTCTGTCACATTAGTGGAGGATTTCTCTTCCCCCTCGATTCCCTCCCCTCTGTCTAAATATCTCTCTTTATGTGTGTCTGTCCCCAGATGAAGGCGCGGCGAGCAGAGCGGCGCTTTTGTCCTACCAGAGTGTCTCTCTCGAAAATGTGAACTGTTCCACGGATTAGCTGAGCAGAGATTTATTTAATGCATCCTCATAGAGTATTGTTGAAATCTATTTTGGGATATGGAGCTTGCCAAGCTCTAAGCCTGGTAATATATGCCTGCTACAGTTTAAGAGAGAGGGTTCACAGACCCACTTTATGTTGGGATCAAATGGATCATATCGAGTCGTTGAATGTGAAAATATTAAAGGCTGGTTGCACATTTATTGTTTTCACATCGGGACAGAAAAAGGGTTGTTTCCATCCCTTTCCTCCGGTGTCTTGTTTGTATGGCCTGTTTAAATATTTGATGTCCTAGAGAATGATTGTGATACTCACCTGATAAGATATTGCACATGCATATGCCATGAGAGGCCCCTATTTAAGAAACCAGCTTAAGGTTTCTGAGAGGCCAACAAAGCCATGGATGGAAGAGAGTGCAGTGCATTTGCATTTAAGCCGTGGATTTAGAAACAGCTAGAGCAGAATGAATACTAATAATGTATCTAATTTAAAATGCTAAGTATTTACCTTTGAATTTTTTCATCTGTAAAACCTTATAAACAAAAATAAGTCATATTTTTACACAGCAAATGATGGTCTGTGTACATTTCTCTAAGCATTTCCTGTTTAATTCAATACAAATCGAATACTGTTTTAGACTTTGTGAGGAAACGTAAAGTGAACCAGACCTTTGATCAGTTCAAGTCCCTGAAAAATGAACCAACAATCCATAGACTCTGACTACACTTCCCAGCGTGCCTCAGGGGGATAAGGTTTGGACCGGTTCTCCTCGCAGTGAATGTGACAGAGAGTGACACAAAAGAGGGAAGCCAGGGGGTGTGCAGGAGTGGGGGAGAGGGAGCCGGACAAAAGAGAAGACATGGGCTTTGCACGGAGGACATGATAAAGCCAGGAGCATTATCGTCAGTGTGAAAGACGGGGGCCATACTTCAAACGGGATTTTCTCTCCATGACAGGATACTCCGCTGACGCAGAGCAAATAGCTCTCTGTAGCAGTATATAGCTTCAGGGCTTCCAGGCCTCTTTGTAAATTCAACAAACTACAATGCAATGATAGGATCTCATACAAAGACCATAAGGTTTGTTACAAAATCATAGATAAGTAAATATAATGATAGCAAGGAGAAACATCCGTAAGTCAAGAACATTCAATATATTCTACTGCATTTTATTTTGTTCCATATAACTGTGAATTGAATAAATAAATGAGACTCTCTTGAAGGCAGCATTGGCAACTGATGCCTTACTTTAGCTGCTATAGAGGAGGCATTAAGCTTTACAAATATGACTCTTGCAAGGAAGCCACGGGGTTCAATCAATTAGTCTGTGATTATTATTACTTCTGTTGTTATTACTAGTCCCAGCAGCCAGGCTGTTATGGTAACCCTAGACGCAGTCCATACAACTAATCCTTGCCCCTTCTCTAACCTTAACCTTTACTCTCTTAATCAACATCATATTCTGAGCAAGTGGGCAAAATATTTACATGTTATCGCTCACAGCGTTCGGTGAGAATATGCTTTCACTCTGGGAATTCTCAGCTGAAGTTGTTTGCAGGCTTGTATACATTGCACAGTGTGTGTAAAGTATGTGTTTGTTTCATTGTTGGTTTTTCATCTTTTGTCTAAGTTGAAAGTCACATTAAGGTCCCAATAAATTAGAGGAAGAAAGGCTTCCATTGTAGATGGGCTGTCGTGGGTGGTGCAGTCCTGACTTTATGTAGCTCTGTCTCGCACATTATTGTGTGACTGACAAATATGAGTTTAGGTTTGGCCTTAGAAGTTTGTTAATAAAGAGGGGGAAAAAAGACAGTAGCACTGCAACCGCAACTAGACAAGTTTATATCCCAGACTTGTGGAAAAGCTCTTCTTTTATTTTGTTCAATATTCATCCCATCTGTCCTCATTTCTGAAAAATTACTATTGAGAAAATTTGATCCAACAGCAAATATAAACTGGACAGCAAGATAAAGGAAAAGCACGAAAACACTGAAGCAAGCAAACATCAGAGTGAGACAAAGATATTTCCTATGCAAAGCTTGCACACAATGTCATGTGTGATAGCGACGAATCCCGTCCAAGTCACACGCAGGGGGGTTGGTGGGGAGACAGAAACGAGGTCGGCTGCCTGTATCTTCCAATGATTCCCCCTCTTAGCTTTGATTTTGCTGATCCACTATCTCGCCATATAGCAAGGGACACAAAGCAGATTTCAGCTTTGGGCTAATCTCATTAAGAAACTCTAACCACCCCTATGAGTAGTGGGGGGAAAAAAAGCAACTCATTCTGCACTACACCAGAGCCAAGGCTCAGGGAGGCAGGTGTAATGTTACATAATTAGCCTCTAAACGGTAAAAAGGAGATTATTGCAAATGGCCTACTAGCCAGCACATGCAGTGGACCTGGTCCCCGAAGACTCTTCAGTCTAGTGAAGCTGAAAACATCCCTGGGGAAATGATGTGTTAAAACAAAAAAAAAGGAAAAACAAGTTATTTGCAATAAGTGTGTGGTACTCGGTGTCGGTGGGCAAGACCCCCTGTAATTTGGTCTATTTTAGAAAATGAACATGAGTTTGATTAAGGCGTTCTGTAAGTAGCAGATAGCCAGTTTAGAGCAACACTCAATGTTAGAATTCTGCAGGAGCCTGAGTTGACATGCAGCCTAACTTTCTGCCATCTTTCTTCTCTTTCACTTAACAGGAGGAAATATTACTTTTAAATACATAACAAATGTACGAGGGAAATCTAGCGAGGCCCAAGTTCGTGCTCCTGCTGAGATTTCCTGTCAGCCACCAGCAGCGCATCTGCAACTGCGTAGAAATGGCTAACAGGAGAATTGATAGAGACTGCCTCGTTCAGGGAGCTCACACCTAGTCAGTCATAACCTCACGACTGGACTACCATGTCAGATTGTTGCCATATGCGGCACGGCGCACCGCTCTGCCAGTGACAGTGATCAACTACTACCATTCACCGCAACCATCCAACAAACATTACTGTCAGAGTTCAAACACAGAACGGGGCTCAAATGAAGGATTTCTGTACCACGTCTTGGTACAATAGCCCATATTGTCCAGCGTGCATGCTAATTAGAGAAACAGATGATCTGAAAGCCTCTCTGGGCAGAGCCAGTTAGGACAAAGAAAGAATGGCGGCGTTCCTTTGTTGCCTCCTCAGACACAGTGAAGCATCAGCTTGTTGTTACATAAAGTTGTATAACAAATGAGCCTGGGCTCTTTGAACTGGCTGACCACACAAGCCTGGAAGAGTCACTAGGAGCCCAACATGTGGCAGCAATAAGATGGCCCCGCCCTCCGCGAGACATGTGGGAGACACTGCATTCCAGAGGAGCTCATTAAAGCTAAAAAACAAATCCAACAAACACTGCCACAGTCTCAAAAGAAGACTATGAAATATGAACGACAGGATGAATGCTACCTGCTACCTGCTCTATTTATCGATGCAGTTTTCAATAACTCCATTATTTTCAAATATCTGTTCTACATAAATAGAAAAACGAGAGAAGAAATCACCAAAATCATGATCCTGATATTTGCCAGTCTTCTCGGTAACTTTAACAAATCAGCGCGAGTGACAGCTGACTTTTCAGACACGTTTTAAAGGCAGTGACATTTACCATGGCTTTTATTAAGTGTATAGATGTGGTTTAGTGTTTAAACCTGTCATTGAATTTGGCTTATTTATAATGCTGTTTGTTC
This sequence comes from Atherina boyeri, assembly GCA_029874935.1. NCBI lineage: Eukaryota > Metazoa > Chordata > Actinopteri > Atheriniformes > Atherinidae > Atherina > Atherina boyeri. The sequence goes on from JAPMNP010725675.1 coordinate 9,854, forward strand.
CACCAGTCTGCCCAGTTAAGCTACGTGCTGTCTGTTTAACTTGGCTATAAACAGACTGAAGCTGACTGTTTGAACTCCTCCTCATACATTCATATGAGCAAAGGGCGTGTTTGATTTTTCTTGCTTTCTTTCTTTTTATTTTTTTATTTTACCGTTATTGTAAAATGTGACATGAGATTCAGTTTGTGTACATGACTTCACAACATGAGGCAGTGCAATATGATGATCCCAGAGTGGGTTTTTTTGCTTAAGATTGATAAAAACTCAATAAAATCAAATGCCCACCGGGGAGGCAGTCTCCCCGTGCTGTCGCAGACATCTGGCATGATTATTTTCAGCTCTTCAGCTAATCCTCTCTAAATGTAAACTGAAGAAAAATGTGCCAAATGGCTTGAGAGCAAGACTGAATTTTGGACTTGTGAAAGATTTAAATGAGTTTTATAGAAATGTTAGAGGCATTATCGGAAAACACAGTGAGACAATTGTAATTAGTTTTCAGCCTGTCACATTTATAATCATTATCCCACTTTTTAGACATGCCAAATTTTGACTCCTGTTAACCACTACAGCTGTGGAGAAGCNTTTTTTTTTTTTTCCTTTTTTTTCTTCGTTTTTTTACATTTTGATGTGCTTTCATCTGTGTTGCTGGGCGTTAGATGTTTGATATGTAGCACTGTGACTGGAAACGCTTGAGTCGTGTGCATGCCATTCAGAGGTGGCCCAGTAAGAGCTAATCTACTTGTCAGGGTTGACTGCCAAGCATATCAGCCCACACACTTCACAATATGACTTTATTCATACAGTAGATCTGGGACATTAACTGTCTCTGCCCACCAGAACACAACACTTACGCCTACCGTTCCCAGTGAAAGAAACCTACATTATAAGCCTGTGCAAGTGATAAAAAAGCCGATCCACATCCTTCACACCTCTCATCTACAACCCCCATCACCTTAAAATGATAACCTGAGCCTTGTTGTAACACATGTCCAAACAAGATCTGCACTTAAGCAGCACTTCTTTTTGTTTTTCGCTGAGGAATTAACAGACTCCTTGGCCTCAGTATCCTCCAGGAAAATTGTCAGCAGGGTGTTGGATAATTCTCTGCTCTACAATAATTCACTTCTCCTGCTACATTTCAAATAACAATTCTTTAGGGCCTTTCGGGACTATATTGGCTGTATCATTAGGGACCTCTTAGATTGCTAACACAACAGAGTTTCAGCAATACAAACACTGTATAAAAGTCAAGCCAAAAATGAATATCATGGTGACTCTGACAAATATGGTGAAAACTTGCAGGCAGATGATCTGGCATCATCTTAAACAGAAAAACTCCATGTCACATAGATGTTTTTGAATAGACCTAAAGCACCTTATCCTATATTAAAAATGGTTGGCATGATTTATTGAGTTTGAATAATGGTTCCTCGTGGGCATTTCATAAATCTCTAATAGGGCAGTGACCTCAGCAGCTCACACATAATAAATCTATATCAACAAAACTGGAACATCAAAACACACATAATATAGCAAATATGTCTAATGTGATTGCTTCAATTAAAGAAAATGAGTGCAGGTCAAAGAGGCAGGGATCACAAATACATTTAAACTAACCTGTTGAGCAATTATTTAGAAAGTAATAACCCCTTGATAAGGAAAAAGGATACATCTGCAATCGATTAAAGCCTCACAAATTTACAATGAGGCTGCAGAGGGATGTCAAGTCTTCGCACTAATTTAATGCACGGTCTTCCTGACCTAGCTATTATGAGAGAGATTCCTCAGCATAACATATTGTAAAGATAATTTCAACTCCAAACCATAAAACAGAAAAGCTGTCACAGTGATGGCTTTTGCCAGATGGAAGAAATATCACTGCGGACTGAACTGTAGCGAGACAAAATGAAAATAAAAACGTATCCAAAGTTCACAATAGCAAAGCTATTCAAATAAACCAATAAATAAATGAGTGTACAAATGTGTAAGCCTCAGGGCAAAGAGAGGATCTTGCTGCCAAGTCACAATCTCAATCTCAGTTTGTAGAGCACCACAAGGGGCAGTGTGTAGTAGATGAAAAATAAGGGGGCTGCAGTGCTGTTTCACATTTGATTCACTGCAGGGGTGGGCTCATGGAGTCAGTTGAGGTTATCAAGTGTTTGTGGCTTTGATTTTTTGTGCCACTACGTAATCAGAGGAACGACTAAGTGAAACAAATAAAATCCCTCAGGTAAAAGGTTTCATTAAACATCTGATTCTTCATGTGAGATGTAAAGATCCATATTTTTTATGCAGAACTCTTAAAAAGAGTTGTTTAGTGTGTCTTTAAAATATTTTGGTCTGTAAGCTGCCGTTGATCTCTGGCCAGCACTGTTAATGTGATATTCTTAGAGCAATATACTGTACTAATATTAACGCAAAAAAAACCCTGAGTAATAGTCAATTAATTCCAAAATGGTAAACTATTAATTCTCAATATGTCATTAAAATGGAGTGAGAGGAAAGCTGAATATTTCATATGACCAATTAAAGCTTCTTAGTGGATGACTTTTATTTGAATTAACAGACTGCCTGGCTCTCCTTTTTAATTTCACTGATTAGATTGTTTCAAAGGACAGGAAATAAGTTTTCACAAGTGGTGAATGACAGTGTGTGTGTGTGTGTGTGTGTGTGTGTGTGTGTGTGTGTGTGTGTGTGTGTGTGTGTGTGTGTGTGTGT
>JAPMNP010725676.1:0-15436 GCA_029874935.1 Atherina boyeri
TCTGAGAGAACACAAACAAGAAATCACAAATGAAGGTACACCAAGGCTAAGTGCGGTCAGACTGCTGTGAGTCCAGCTAGACACAGGTGCTGTCATGCATGCAAATTTTTTTTTCCAGTATATACAGTATGTTTTGTTATATATATATATATAATAGTCATGGTTTAGTTTTGTTGTGTGGTATAGTGTGCAGTGTGTGTTTACTGTGTCACTGCATGTTGCTTTGCTTAAAATGCTATTCATGAATCCTCAACCTGAGATCACTGACAGAAGTCAACAGTTCCGTTAAAATAAATATGTATAGATGTTAACAGTAGGCAGTCAACCTCAATCTGTTTCAATTCAAATCAGTACATTGCGAGGCAGCTGTATGTTAATACAGTATCATGTAGGTGACCTCCATTCCAAACATTTGCATGATTGCATTCACAATGTAAAAGATGTATTGCCTGACAAAAGAACAGTTTGAATTTTAATTCAAAGTAGACTCTTATGGTCGAGAAAACATCCTCCAGACATTCAGTGTCTTGCATACTTGCAGCAACAGTCAATAAATATCTATAAAGGGGTTATTGTTCAAACTTTATAGTATATTATGTTGTTTTTGTATTGACAAAAAAAGAAAAAAAAAAGGTTCTGTTTTGATTTTTTTTTCCCAAACTCCATAAAAAAAAGCTGTTTCTGCCTGACAGGCAAGTCACAATTAAAAACCAAATAGAAATGATTTGAGATAATCTAGTTAATTTGATTTTGGATGGTGAAATGGTTTGAAAACAGGTGGATGGAACTGGCCAAAAATGGCTTATTTTTTTACTCATAAACTTACACCCTTTAATGACTTCATGTTTGTCTTTTTCTTGCTGCACACTCGTCCTCTGCTGCAGTGGAAATGGCATATCTACTGATGAACAGAGATTTTTATTATCACTAAAGAGTCACTGACTCCGGAGTTCCAAACTCCTCCTGAAGATCCTGTCTTCTCACTCTGCTCCCCGGGTTCGTAGAGTGATGGCACCTGAAAACAATTCAACCATATACACAGGAGAAAGACAACACACAGTGCTTTTGATGGGCGTATGTCCAGGCAGATGATCTTAGAGCAAGCTCCAGAACAAATGCAAAGATCTTTTCATCATTATTCTCAATAAAGGTTAGGTAAATCATTATTTGTAGGCTTATACAATAGTGGCATACAAATAAATCAAGATACATTGTTAATAATAACAACAAATATGCATCTACTAGAATTTAAAGCCCTTCACTTAGATTAATCTGAAAGGAGTTCATTGATCTTAATGGCCGGAGCTACTTTGTGATGAACTCTGAGAGACAGGTTGTCCAATAGATAGATGATGCAAAAGTGTTGTTCATTTCCCAAGCTGTTGTTATTGTTGTTATAACAACTATTTTGTGAATAACATCACTTATTGTGGCAATAAAAACAGCTATGCTGTGTGACACAACTATCAAGGTCCATTTGGTATGAGAATTTCCAAACCATAACCCTGTCCAACACATAACCAAGTAGATTTGTTGCCACAGAAAACAGTTTGCAAAAGAAAAAAGGCATTTTGAATCAAATCAAATAATAACATATCCACATTCACCAAAATGCTGTATTCCTTCATCACGTCTCCAGACACAGGCTAAAATACTGAATTTTCTTGTTTCTAGAAAATGTGGAGTTCCAGTTTATGTACTTTTCATTTTCACTCCCAGATAAAAGAATATGAATATGAGCATATTCTCCTGTGGTGGACAAATGGGTCCCGAGTTGCTGTGACATCAAGATATTTATCAAATGGATTTTCACAATAAACAAACCACAAACAATAATAAAAAACAAACAAACAAACAAAAACACATTACATGTTCTCTTTTAATGTTTAAGGTTTTTTAAGAAAAGAAAAAAACAACAACAATAAAGTAGACATCCCAATTCTTCCCGATCCTTTAGTGAAAATGTTCCACCCTGTAATGGCTCTGTGTGAATAAAGGTGTGTTTGGTTTAGAGATAAGCTGTGGTACTGATGGACAAGTCAGCAATGACCTCCAGATTTATCTTATTTCTTATCAGAAAATGCAGCACGTTCAACAGTATCCACACACAATTGACAATATCTCTCAAGGACTGTACTGGTATGAGGAGTGTTAGAAGGAGAGTTTCCCCTCCATCTATTTCTGATCCTGACAGCACATTTTTTTGTATCTTCCCTGCTGCCAGTGACAGGAGTCTCTGCTACTTTTATCAAAATAGCCTTTTCTTATCCATGGCCTGACAAGTGACCATGCAGCTCTTTTTTATTTATAAGTTTAACAAATGTCAGCAGTCATTGTTCAGCGGCAGAAATTAAATATATCAACTACATCCCTGAATTCTTCAGAGAAGAATAAACATAGGGAGCAGAAGTGGAATGGTAAGAGAGAGAAGATGACGATGAGGTTCAACTAAATACACGGGCTGATGTTGGACTGAGAGTACAGAAGTGGGATACAGAGGCGGGCAGACTGAGTAAGAGACCATGAAATAGAAATAGAAAACAGTGCTTGGAGAGGGAGAGACAGAGGGAGAAATGGAGAAAAGACTGATATCTGCTGTGCCCCAGCTGTGAGGCTTTAAGGAGCTTAGCCCTCCTGCCCATCACAGTAGACTCCTCAAGAGCCAGCATTCACCGCTGCAGAGCTACTAATAAAATGAGCAAGAGAAGCAGCGAGAGGAGAGGTGTGGGTGGGGAGTGGGGATAAGCACTGGAAAATAACACAGCACATGATGATGTGGGTTTAAAATACAGTGGAGTGGTGAACTTTTTTTAACAGCCATAGAAAAAAAATTGACATGAGTCTAGTCATGCAGCAAGTACAGTGTATATTTTTATATGATGTACGGCTTTAAAGAAACAAATTTAAAATGCAATGAGTTAGATGACAAGACTAATATTCTTAAAACTGTCATGTATGTATAACAGTTGGCTAACTTGAGTTAGCATGGATTTTTTTTTTAAATATATGCAGCAAAAAAATCTCACGGTTACCAAATCTGCTAACATACACCGATAAAGCTACTTTATCCATGCTTTACATCACATGTGATGAAGCTCTAATAGTGTGAAATAGAAAGAAATTTCTGGCTGCAGACAAGATGGCAGACTATGGACTAGCATGCTGCAGCAGGGAAAGGGCAAATTGCGTATCATATTTGGTGAAATGTGCAACACTGGATGCTGTGTGTTTCATTCAGCCTATTCTCTATACGCAGTAGAAGTCAGGTGCACATGGCTGTATTATGTTATCATTCATATTTTGTCTTATTCAGATACATTATCATGGCAAGATGTTTTTTTGTGTGACAAAGGGCAGCAGTGCTCAATATGATTGTAGGAAACAAAAAAAAACAGAGACTGGTATCTTTAGATTGCTTTTTTCTTTCATTTGTCAGGAAAAAGATATGCTGTCTATTGATAGCATACTGATACAAAATTACAGTGATCCATCACAGCTTTCATGTGGATCTTTCTGGCAAACAGTCTAGTTTCTGAGAAGCTGATCTAAAACTTGCATCAGTCCCCATCGATCTATATTTCTACATCTATATTATTTGAATAACCTCTGTCCGCATTAGTTCATGTGGCCTAGCAGAGCGAGATTTTGAAAACAGATGCTAAATAGTTTGTAAGACTTGTGCAATTGGTGTAAAATACTGTATTAGTAGATTTCTAACAATAAAGCTTTATAACTCCTCTACCCATCCGCCTATTCTGTACATGCAGGTAAACAGATGTGTACTTCCTGAACAAATTGGTTGTTTAGGTGCTAAAATCACACCTTAGATGGGAAAACACATAAGGCATCTTTACTGTAGCAGTGTTAGCAAGTCAAAATCAAAGGTTTATTTTTTGTCTCATATGGATTCAAACCATTTACAACTTCCATTTTCACATACCAGTACCCGGTTTCCTTTGTCAACTTTCCACTATTATTCTTTCTCAGGTTTTCTTGTCATAACAATTTTCTGTGTTGGCCTAAAAAACTTTCTCTTTTCACTATTCATTTGTTGACTACTGGAGCTTGTCCCCATTGACATTGTGAATCACCACCCATAATGTAATGCACAATGATTTCAATACCCTTCTCTCTTTAAACAGGAAAAGAACATCATTTAAAAGGGAAAATGCTACGTTGCTTATATATCTCCCAGAAGTCAACCAACTCACTTAATAGCTTTATATAAAACCATAAGTTTACAAATATGTTTTCTTCAATCACAATCCTTTTAAATGTTTTCTGTAAACTTATTTCAAATAAAGATTTTTTTGACAGATTTTCTTGAAAATGTAGTTAATTGATTTGAATGAGTCAGGTTTAAATTAAAAACATCTGGGAATAGCCAGCAGATTTTTTTTGGTGTAGCAAGCAACTATTCCTCTCACTGTATGTTTTTGTGATGCTGTGGTCTGTTATTTTGACTTCAGAAATCCCTCTTCAAATTCCAGAAAATTAGTGTAAGTAATCCAGCTCATAGGCTACCATGCATCTATGTCATTTATACACTTTATTTTTTGCTGAACTTGCATATTTACAGCAATGACATAATCAGCAAACTTGTTCATGTTATCCATTCTAAAACTATTTACAGTAAGCATTTATACAGAAAATTAGGTATTCTTTGAAGTACTTTATCTTTGTGATCTAACACTTGAGTGGGATTTTTCTGTACAGCATTAGCTCCAATATCACTTGTTCAGATCTAGATGTTTCTGTCTTTCTATCTTTTCTAATTTTTCAAATGTCTAATGTCCCTTTTTTCTTGTGCACCTGCAACAGGAAGTGTAAACCGACCAGGGCCGGTCCCTGCCTTCCTCAGGAGCCCACCTGTTCTCCCAACCCCCCTGGATATGAAGCCCTTTCTTCAGTTTCCCTTGGAATCGCCTCACCCGGCAAGCATCGGCCTTTTTCACAACTTTAATACAGTACGTGCTCACACACCATCAAGAGCGCATGTTTTTGTGCAGTGTGTCTGAGATTTGTTATCTCTTTGTCTGAACTGACAAGAGACACAGCTGGAATTACACTGTGCCTTTGGCTTACTGCCTCATAGTGAATAAGACAAGTGATAAAGCGTTAGGAATTTATAGTGTGTAATTTAAATGATTAGATGACAGCTGTTTGCTTTTTATTCAGCACAGTGAGTTTTAGAATAATTGAAAAAATGCCCAGCTGAGTGGTCCACTGCAATAAAATGACTTACAGCTAATCAATCGAAAAAGAGGTACAGGCAGTATTCTCTGCCGTCAGCATTTTCTTTGGCTCCTTCTCATTTCTAGATTGGGTTTCATGTGAAGGTCAGCGTGGTCACAAACAGGGATGCACACACATACGCACAAACACACATTATCAGTCAGCTTATCTGCATGCTCTCAGGCAAAATGACCCCTCTGCAGGTTTATGATTCATCCTTCTTCACTGAGGACATTTAGCGTGGGCACTATCGCTACTACATCTTACTTCACTCTCTTAGCACATGAACATTTTGAACATTTAAACAAGTGTACAGTGGTGCTGTCAGATGGTCATAGCTCGATGTAGGCCATTCTTTAAATTAAATCAGGCTTGACTTTAGAAGCGGACGTAACTTTAAGGACATACAGTACTGTAAGGAAGGGCAAATGGACTAATAACACTTGACTACAATGATTATTGTTTCATATGCAGTTGTATTGCCTCTTTCTGACTAATGTCCTTGTGGAATTCTGTGAGCTTTGCATATATTTCTCATTCTCACTAGATTTTTAGGCATTTTCTATATTCTTAACATTCTCCACAGTATAAAGAGTAAAACATTGCAAGATGTTTTAGTAGTGCCATGACAATTTTACTTCTGTTAATTAGTCGAAAGCAAGCTGTTTAAAGAAACTTTAGAAAAATTAAGACTAACTTCCTTTTTTTAACAGTTTACCTTTCACATATTGTACTTACGCCACACTTGATCCTGGGTAGAGTCCACAAGGGAATGCAAAAATGGTACTGCTGAAATTGCAATGTTGCTTAAACAGCACACTAAAGATGGCAAAGTATGTTATTGACAAATCAATGCAAAATCAGTCTTCATATCAATATTACAAACGCAGATGTTTAGTCAATATTGCTGAAAGAGTGGAAAGCAGCATACAGGCAAGCAGAAAATAGTATGAGGCAGAAAACCTGATCAACACACACACTTTGCATGAATTCTCTGGACGATTACTTGCTCTATTCCCGCATGGGCTCAATCAGACATTACCTGCATGTATTACCGGGAGGTGGTAGGGTAATATCTGCATAATGTCTTGTCCAACTCATTTGGATAGTTGTGTTATCACAATTTCCTGGAGATAATGTCAAGATAATTTTAGATGTGTAGTGTACGTGGCAAAATAACTCAATTTAGGCTCTCTATATACCCCTTGGGAAATTCTTATGTTTCCATAGTAGCATTGTACTGTTTCTGCTAACTATGACTAACATTAACTTGCAAAAGCAACCAATATGATAAAACAATGTTAAACTATACATATGAAATGCTGCTGCCTATATATAATACAGCTTGCTGTTTTTTTTACACAGTTCATGTTTTGTTTTGGGTATTTTTTTAATAGATTGAATGTTAATTTATTTTACTTTCATAGTTTCCAACAAGTTTATTCAGCAATGGCCAGTTAATTGGGGGAAAGCTGCCTTTTTTTTAATGATGGTCCAACTTTCCCACCAAGTACCCACACAAACAGTAATGAATATCTAGAAAACAACACTCATTTATGAGTTTGGTACTTGAACTTTGTAAAACATCATTGTTGACTGTCAAGTACCCTGATTATTAAAGGAAGGGTCCATGATGTTTTTCAAGAGCACTTTTTACATATTGATTTAATTCCTTTTCAATACCCGATTGTAACCAATTAAGTAGATGCTCTATCACAAATATGTTTAAAAAATTAGTCACCTGGTGAGTGTACAGGTCTGGAAAAACACCATCCAATCATTTGACAGTCTTGACTAAATGATTGAATGGTGATATGTCAATCAAAAAGAAGTGGCATTGGTCCCTCCCCCAGATGCATCCAAGCATTGTGTGTTCCTGTACTCTGGAGGCGTGGTTTCGGGGGTCTGTTTAAGTCTGATGAAAGGGGTTTGGACTTCTGAATAATATTTTTTCAAAATTTTGCTTGCCCAAGCCGTTTTGCCAGAAACCTGGACCCTACCTGTAAGCCTCGTTTCGAAGTTTTGTCTCTTGCATGACTTTGAACATAACGCATTTCAGAAGGATATCTATTTTTGTGTTCCCACCACATTTGTGTTTGGCTGAAAGGCAGGACTCTATAGCCAGTAACCCTAGTAAAGAATATTTGTGATATGCGTTAGCAAAGACTTTGCTAACATGCCTAAGATGCAGACCATGATGTTTTACAAGCCTTTAAGGTTGGATATGGAATACAAACACAATAGCGACATCAAGTGCGTCTAGGTTGTAGTTGCAACAGCAGAAAACTATTCCAGCTGTTGAGTTGCCAGGTTCGCTGCCGATATCTCGAGTGACCTGCCTGCACCATGTCCAGTGATTAATGTATTGTAGAGGAGTTTAATTGACAGCTAACGTTTGCCAAGTCAGCAAGCAAGTTAGCTTACTGATCCAGGAGAAAAGTTGCCGTGGAATTTTTTATGTGGGTCCATCTAGTGTAGTCTTTACCTAAACTTACCACTACTACTGTCATTTAGCAGATTTGCAAAGCAACTCACATTTCAGAGAACAACCCAAGCAAAAAATCAAATAGCACGGATAAGGGCTGGTCAGACTGCTGTGGGTCCGGTTGGACACAGGTGCTGCCATACAGTGCTAGATTGTTTTTTGGTGGGTTTTTTTATTGTAGTTTTTGCCCTTCTCCAATCACTCCTAAGACGGATAATGATATCTCCGGGCTCTGAAGCAGCTGCTTGACTTGCCAGCTCCACCATTTTTCCCAGTCCCAGTCCCAGCCTAGCTGTGCCGAACATGCTATTGGAACATAGAGACCATATTTGGCAACCCGCAATGGCGGCCGCTATTTGCTGGTAAATGGAAACATAATGCCATTGTTGAACCCATTAAAATTCACATCTTATCATGTTTTAATTTGAATATAATTTTTCAAGTCAAATGCTGTACTTTCCCTCTGTACCCCTCTAAATGCCTCATGGAGATTTAAAAAAAAATATGGCTCTTAATAAAAACGTTCCATATTCAACCTTAAATCAGGTACTTTGTAAAGAGCAAAAAAGCTGCAACACAGCAACTGAATCCTGAAATGATATTTCTTTCAAATTGAATTAGTTCAAATTTGCTCCCCCACTCGCCTCTAAATGTTGACTTTTTTGTTTGAAAAAAGAGGAAGGAGGGACATTTACTATCTTTCCTCTTCACCCCTCAAGATCTTCTCATTTGTACTCACAGCTGTTTATTCACCTGGACGGAATTCTAAACTAAAAGCAAAACTCATTTGAAAAATACGAGACACTACTGAGAGACAGAAAATTCACGGAAATAGAAATGTGTAAAGAATGTATAAATGGTATGACACACTGTTCAGTTCTGGTGAGACAAAAGCTCCTCTGTATGAGGGAGGAGGAAGTGAAAGAGGAGACAGAATCTGGACTAATAAGTTAATGAGGTCGTAACAGTAGAGACAGACGCACAGACGGAGAGCCTGATGAGAACAGGTGGCCAAAGAAAGGCAGCAAAAGATTCACAGTGATGGGACACCAGAGATAGATCAACATGCTGGACTGCAGGCAGCAGTAAGAGATAGGGGTGGGAATCTCTTGCACCTCACGATTCGATTCGATTCCGATTCAGAGGCCAACGATTCGATTCTAAACCGATTATCGATGCATCTTGATGCATAAAGTTTTTATGTACATTTCCCAGGCCTTTTTAAACTAATAAAATCATAAATTCAATTCAATATTGTATTATGCATTGATTTTGAGTTGTGTTGTCAAATGCAGTGATTCTCAACCTTTTTGAGTCGACCCATTGCTGCGTGTCATTCCCCGATCTGTCTGTCCTCTTTCCTGTTGGGGAACTGTCATGTTGAGGCCACTAGAGCCCAAAAAAATCTTTAAAAAAAATCAATAAAAGAAATTCTTTTTTTTTTTTTGAATTCCGATTATTAACTTATCTGCATCGACTGACTAAACTGACAAATCTAGCAGTGTTACAGGTCTCCACATGAAAATCACTGAAAAAACAAAGGTGGATTAGAGAGAAAAAAGGGGGGCTCAACTTGTCTAAAAATATTTCTCACAATCATTGACTGTTTATATACAGTAGATACAATAAATGGACAATGGACAAAAAAGATTTAAAGGAAAGTTACCTTTTTTTATCTGGATCTTATTTATAGCATGAAACACGTTCATAAACTCATCCAGACTGTTTTGGAGTTACTTGAAGTCTATCGGGAGATATTTTGATCCATCGTACTGTTGTTGTCAGGGCAACGGCATAATCAGAGGCACTTTCTTATGTAGTGTTGTCGTCGTAGCCTGTTTGTGTCTCTATATCTATGGTTTCGGCTGAAAACAAACCCACTCTGAAGTCACAGTGAGATAGTACAGCAACTTATAACTAAACACTAGTGAAATGAAGGCACTTTGGCGTAGATAATGTCTTATTTAAAGGCTAAAATTACGTCGCCCCAACCACTTCCATTAAATGGATATGTACGCCAGCGCGATGGATCTAAATATCTTCCGATAGACTTCAAGTAACTCCAAAATTGTCCGGGTGAGCTTATGAACGTATTTCATTCTATAAATAAGGTCCAGGTTAAAAAAAATGTTTTTCAGACCAATTACACAACATCCCTTGGTGCCTTAAGCTTAGCAAAATAAATGGTCTCATTTGGCAATGAGCATTCAGTCTGAGCTTAAGATGAGAGGCTGAGTAAAACCACTATGCACTTTTGGCTGTTTAATGAAGGCAACACCCAGCATTGTGGGTTTTTTTTAAACCCTGCCAATGGGTCAGAGAGCTTGAAGTCCACAGGGATTGTCTTTAAATGAAAGAGTATCCTTTCATGAGACAATGAAATGACCTATATATCTGTTCTTCATCTTAAAAAAGGCTGGTTATAATAAACCAATGGTTTCAAATTGAAATGAAAAATTAAAGACATTCAGTTTCCCCATGTGTCTTTTATAACATTGTTTTGTTAATCTTGAGCTCATTTAAAATGCAGGGGAAATTCATTCAGAAATCACAACTAAATCTCATTCAAAAAGATAATTTTACGTCTTATCTTGCACAGAACATTTATAGTACTGTGTTTTGGACTACAAAGTTATGAGGACATGAAAAAATATGATTTTGCAATACAACAACAACAGGAATTCTTGAGGATGGAGGGTGTGTAATTAAGCCCTTCTAACGCTAGCAAAATTAAAGCGTTTGAGCAGCACCCAAGAATTGAGACACAGTCAGCCGCTCCAGCTGCTCCTAAGAAACACGTCTTCCTGTCTACATTAATCGTTTCTCTCTCTTCAGTTCACCCTTCTCTTCTATATACCCCACCTTTTAGTGGTTCCCCCTGTCATTCACTCGCACTTTTACTTCAACACCTCTCGATGTAACCCACGTTTACTCAGTTGACTGTTTCAAGGCTCTGCAGCTTCGCTGTTTGAATGTCTCATGTGTTGCTGAATCATTAATGTGACCTCTGGGTTTTCACTCCTCAGATGGACCCTGTCCAGAAGGCAGTGATGACGCACACCTTCGGGCCACCTATGATGAAAACAAAGAGGCCAATAATCTCCTGCAATGTGTGTCAAATACGCTTCAACTCTGAGGTATGAAATCCTAGATAAAGAGATTGTTTCTGTATCTAAATCTCATTAACTGACCAATCCACACCACAAACCTCAATTTTCTGCATGACTCAGTTTAGGTGAGTTTGAGGCTAAAACTCATTCTCAGACTTAAGGAAATGTGCAAAAATGAGCATGTCAGGATAATTAATTCACTAACTGCTATTAATTAAACTATAAGGTCAGTTCCCTTGTAAGCTTGTGCAGTTATACTTCTATGTCATGTGCATTTGCAACCGCTGAAACACCTAGCCAGCTCCCTGAGACCGCACCCTGCACCGGTCTCGGGAACCCGGGACTCCGGCGTGGGAGGCAGACACTCTGACCACTTGACCAAAAGCCAGCTAAAGGCAAAGCAGCCGTTGCATTCTATGTACTGTAGCTTCAGGGAATGAGATTTTAACATTCTACTGGCACCCATGCTGCCTCCGTTACACACTCACACAAACTTTTACAGAGAATGGAAAGGGATTTTATGTTTATTATTTATGTTTAAGAACAGCAGCTCTCAAACTGGGTATTGAGCTCACACAGGAAGATATTTGCATCCTGTAAGATGAAAAGTAGACAGATAGAAATGAATGGGTCAAATAAGTCAAAAATATATTATTGATTCATTCATCTATGGAGGGAAAAAAGGAGATGTAATATTACAATTGCGTGGGTGGCAAAAGTATGTAAATCTCTAGAAATAGCAGTTAATATGAAAGTGGAATTCATGTCAGGTTTTCACCCAGTTAGATTAGTGGGTGAAAATTTTCAACCAGATTTACTGAAATAAAATGGATATATCAAAGTCTGAGCTCATAACATATTTATAAGAGTGTGTCATGCTACAAACAAAAGAGATTCCTGAGTTTGAGTCTCTGTTACAAAACCTTTGTCAGAATAACAGCGAGCTATAGTGGTGTGGATGTCAGGGTTAAATCGAGAAAGGTGCTGCTGTCCAAAAACATGCAGGCTCTATGAGGAGATTCATCTGCGATGTTACTGATGGGAACCGTTATAGTCCAGCAATCCACTCTAAGTTTAGTTTGTTTCATGTTCTCAAACATTTATTTAAAAAAGAAATCTGATTGGTCACTTTTCCTCAGTACAATCACAAACTACAAGAGCTTTAAGTCTGGCTGCTGTAGCTGTAACTGAGTACTGACTACCAAATGAGCAGCTGGTTAAGCATGTGCTGATATTCAAATACTGTAAGTTGAGAATGTTCTGTTGATGTTTTGAGTGCCTTGCAGGGGTACAGCACCCGCAATCTGCACATGCTAAATCATGACCTAAAAAGTGAATAATCTGGACCCAGAGTAGATTGGTGATTGACAGCACAGCTGGAGCAGGTGAAAACTAAGTTCACGGTATCTCTCAGCTCCAATTTTAGCTTGTCGCAACAGAAGGGTGGGGGGTAGAAAGATAGAAATCCCACTTTGCTTAACTTACACCATGCTGTCTGGCTGAAGTTCTCATGGAATGTTGTGTGGGAGGAATACCCAGCATTACAAATAATAAACAACAAAACAAAAAAATGCCTTTAAGAATCTGCAAAAACTTTCTTTTTCCTGTTGATTGTGTGCGTAGACATTTTGTCAGGTTAGAAAGTGTCTAGCTTTGAGAAGCATGTCTCAGGTGTTGATATTAAAACTGGGCGTAGGTCCACTCCAATGGTTTTAATGAACTGTGGAAAATGTGTGAGCATTGGTGTGAAGCAGGAGGAGGAATCACAGCTTGTCCTCTTGGCCACTTTACAGCTGATCAGGCAGATTTTCTGCATTTTACTCTTGAGGCAGCAATGTGCCAACACGAGGCAGGGGTCTGACATAAAAGAAGCCTTAAAGGAAGTCATGAAACTTTAGAGAAATGATTTGAGTGTCCCCATTAAATGATCAGCAGTAATAACTGAAGTGGAAGAGTAAATACCTCATAATATAAACATTCGTGGTTGACATGACTGACATGCCTTGAATCTAATACTGGACCTTTCAAAGTTGATGGTGTTTGTAAGCACACGGGGGGTGTTCAATGGTTTTTAAAGTATTTCTTTGAGATGTGACTTTAGATATGAAATTTACCTCATTTGTTGAAGGACCACAATATTTCTGAGGAATGCATCCTAGTGGTCTTGTGGTTATGAGAGCAACGATTAGTAATATTTGCATCCATAGAGGTAATACTGTAGTTGCATTGTGAAAAGAAACTTTTCACTTACTGTAACCATGACAGTTTTCTAACACTTACTAAGGTTTGATTTCTAAGACTAACAAAGTAATGCTACTGCCTAATTCCTACTAGGAAATAACAAAGTTTTGCCTTAACTAGATCAACCTAATCAAGAATTTGGTTTCTGAGTCCAGCTTCTTTTTAATGGTGCATCAGATCCTCTGAATACACTTAAACTCCTGATCTGTGTAAACAGTATATCAATACAAAGACAAATTAAGGAAGCTTCTCAGTACTCATTGATCATATACACCATGTACAGCTCTGGTTCTCAAGAGCCACAATCCTGCAGATTTGGATGTTTCATACCTCCAACACACCTGAATCAAATTAATGTATCTCTCCAACAGCTTGTCAACTTCTGCACAAGGCTGTTAATGATCCATTCATTTCAGTCAGGTGTGTAGTAGAAGCAGGGAACTATCTAAAATCTGCAGGACCACAGCCCTGGAAGACTGGACATTCAGTGCTGGACATTCCTGATATACAAGCAGCACTTACTGTACTCATCCACATGAATAAAACAGTTTCTACTCACCACTACCTGACTCAGTTGGAGATTGAAGGATGAAAGAGGACAGTGACACGGTGAAAGACAAGCATGTTTCTGTGGGGTAACACAGACAAGATTCAGCATTTACAGTCATGATTGAATAATTACCACTTATCCTATGTTCTTATTTTTAAAGTTACAAGAATTGTCTTAAAACAAAGAAATTACACTGAGATTTTGCTAATCAAATTTTTTATAGGAAACTGAAAATTCATGTCGACAGTTTTCTCCAACAAATACTTAAATTTGTATACACGCATACATATACATGAATATATCCCAACAAAGTTTTTTTGTCCCGATACCACTACAACTGAGTATCCAAAGTTACCGGGGAAAATGTCCATCTATGACAAGAAATGTATAGTCCAAAGAATATATTCCAGCCATGATTGTTTTCTTACCAAGTATAGTTTCTATTTCTGTGAATGACTACTGCTCTTAATCATCCAATCTCCCCCTCCGACATCCATATGAAGGTTAAGCGGCTGTTCAAAGGAAAGATTTGAGATACTCAGATGTGTCATACTTTACTCTTGACATTTGAAAGGAAGTACTGTATGTAGTTTACAAGATGGCCTTGTGGGTCATATTTGAAGAAATAACCAATGTGGTTGTTTCCATCCGTAAAACTTGTTTCTGAATTAGTTGTATCATCAGTAGTTTGTCTCTAACTTCTTAGACTAATGAGTATTCTGCATTCTTCATACAGTACAACAAAACAACATATGGATTTGATTGACAGTTAAATGTTAAAAGGCCCTTGACTGATGGAAAAAGCCTGGTGTTTATGACCTGCCACCGTAACCTCTAACCTAAACATGAACAGAAATCAAACAAAAGCCTGATATACAAGCCTGACCAAAAATATGACTCCATTCCTGTGCTTAAGTGCTAAATATTTGTACTCTAAATACAGTGGTGTGTAAAGGACACAAGCAGGAAAGGAGTAATCTGAAACTTGTGTAACACTGCCCTGCTCTCTGTGAGAGGCCACTTAATTATATCTCCCCAGCTCAGACTTGCATGTTCTCACATGATCTACATAAGCACAGCACGCCTGAGTAGGGAGCATTTTTATTTACTTCATCATCTTCATATTTACATAGTCAACACCTGTAAGATCACATAGGGAGTATAAATGAAAAAAACTTGAGAGGCAGTCTTTGCTCATTTCATGCATGGGTTACATGGTGAGAAGTCTAATATTGGGACACCTGTTTGTCCATGGTCGCCATGGAAGTCATGGTGTGCATCTGCTGTGCTGCAGCTCCACAGCACTTTTCACAGTAACCTGAGACACGAGGAGCTAAAGCACTGGACATTCTTTAATAATGAAGGGATGCTCTGCTTACAGTCCACTGCTGGGCTTACTCAGGCTGTCTGGACTGCTGTTCAGAGGCCAATAAACACTTTATTTTTCAGAAGGTTTTCTTTAGGTCATTAGCAGTGGTGTAGTGGTCCCCGTAGAAGTGGATATACTCTAAATTTGAATTTTTATATCAATAATTTAAATTGTATCACCCCAGAAATCCAATCAGTAGTAGTTGTACATTTTCACATCGTTCCTGCAGTGAAAACACAGGGAGGAAGAGTTGTGAAATTACTAAACTAAAACTGGCCCACAGACTAGTTTTAGGTAACTGTGCATTTAAACCATTTGTTTTATACCATCAATGGATGTGGATGACTAATGATAAGGCACTGTCATGGCGAATCTAGCCAATTAGAGGCAGAGTAGGGTGGGTCATGGCTCCACTTTATTTAAGAAAGAAAATTGACAATGAGCCA
>JAPMNP010725701.1:0-16754 GCA_029874935.1 Atherina boyeri
TTGTCTTGACCAGGACCACACCCCTAAATGCATTGAAGCAACTGCCATGTGATTGGTTGATTAGATAATTGCATTATGGAGAGATTGAACAGGTGTTCCTAATAATCCTTTAGGTGAGTGTATATCATTGGCTTTTTTGTTAACATTAGAAGACTACAGTAGTCTTCAGTTGTGACGTTTGAATTATAGGAAATAATTATTTCCTATAATCCAAACTTTTTTTCTTTTCAAGAAAGGAAGGGGAATATTTACATGTTGCCCCCTTTTCCCAGTCTGTGCCCCCCGCCTGCCACCCTCTCTCAAACATGTTTTTTAATCATCTCAATCACTTGCTGTATTTCCTGAGATCTGTCTTAACTAGTTCAATAATTTCCACTGTGATTCCTACAGCAGGGTTTGTGCAAGGAAAAGGGGGGTCAAGATTCAGTTTAGCATGAAAAAAAATCCCAAAGATTTTTATATAAACCTGCTTTTATTAAGGAAATGTAATAAAATCCTTTTTACATGACCTCTTCACAGAGGTTTATTATGTCCATACATGCAACTCTTATGGTTGAGGTACTGTTACAGTAACTGGAGAACTTAAACCAGAGTGGATCAAAAAGTTGTAGTAGGCCAACTAGACCAGGGTCCGTTTCGAGTTGCAATTGGGTTAAACTATCAGCAAATTCACATGCATTTTATGTGGGGACAAAAGGATGAGAAAGTCTTGATATATCATTAAACAAATGTAGGCGCACATGGTCTGTAGCGTTTGTTGGTTGTTTTTTTTCTTCAGTTTATAAAAGTTCACTTATACAAAGACAAATGTTTCATTCATTGCTCTTTCCTCAATGTACAGCTCTCCTGTAAAATGCATAGACACAGAAAGCTCATTACAACCAAAGAAGCTAAGGTGTGTTATAATTTACCAAAATATTTTCAGAATCACAGCTGAAGAATTTGCGCTTAAATGAAAACAGCATCTAAAGTGTGTACAATGTGTAAACCATGAGCTCTGATAAACCATTTGAAAATTCTTGTACATAAAATGGGGTCAATTTTCTAGTGTCTAAAATGCTGAGAACTTTTTTTTTTTTAATTCAATAATATGGCACTAAGTGATAAAAAGCAAACTTCATTTTAATAAAAATGTGATCTTTTCAATTAGTGGCAGTTTAAAGAAATCACATGGTTATTTTAAGATAAACAGAACATTTAAATAAACCCAAACTCAGTTGTATATAATGTCCAGCAGGCTACAAAAACATCACCCAAACTGTTTCAGATGACCACTAGATTCATATTTGTTGAGTTTTTCAGAGTAAAAACAGGGGTACAATGCTGTCAGTTTAACTGATGCTTAACCTTAGAGATTGATGCTTGTCCTAAATATTCTCACATTGAAAATAGTCTTACAGTAAAACAAGAAAAAGATTTTTCTTTACCTCACTAAATATAACATTTATCCAACTTAAGGTTTCACCACAAAAATATGTCTTTAAAGGATTCAAATGACTTAATAAGTATTTCAGGGTTTTGTTTGCAGATCATGGCTTTTTTTTCTTCATCAAAATACAAAACAGCAATTACATCAGTTCATCTGAAGCAGTGTCTTGCCCAAGTTCCACATTTTTTTTTAAACTTATTTTCAAGTGAATTTTATTTTAATTGCATTGCCATGATGCTGAAATGCTGCATAAGGCACTACAAGAGGCAAAAATCATGTTTCCAGAAGCCAAAGTCCTGCTGCGTCATTGCCCTCTGTTAGTGTGACAGGCTCATAACCCAAATGAGCACTTGTTGACTTGTAGGCTTGTGTCCAAGCCGATGACATAGAGGCCTGTTGCCCCCCCAGGATGCCAACCTCGGGGGGTGTTGGGTCACACAGAGTGGCTGTATCCATCCAGACGCACCAGTGGGATTCACATTTAATCTCTGCAAAACCGAGACAAATGCAAATAAGATTAAAATGAAAAACTGTTATGTTGTGTACGTTGTCCGCTGAAGTGCATGCAAGGTGCAGCTCGGCAGCTAAGCAATTTGAATTATGTTTCTCAAACCTTATGATGAAAGATCACGTTAAAAAACTTTCTTATAACCTAACCTAGAAATGGACAAACTCTGGGTTGGTTTCCTCCATGTTCTTATTGGACTATCTGATCTGGAAAAGTGTTCCTGGAATGGCAAACAGGAGTTTGTTCTCCTTATTAAGATGAGGGAATGGATAGTGTGTTCAAGCGACAAAGGGTGTCAAAACAAGCAGTTTTGAAGAACCTACACATCAAAGAAATCTGGTGAGGATGGTTTCCTGAAACCTCCCAGGTGATATGTATGTTTGATGAGGAGCAGACTCCCGACATGCTGGAGAGAGGTTCAGGAGGAGGTTGATGGGAAAAGGGAGGTCTGGATAGTTCTATCTATGCTGGAAGTCCCTCAACTTCAACCCCAACAATCAGTGGAAAATGGAATAAAGTGACAGACTGACTTCGATCTGATTGAAATTAACTTTGTTTTCATAATCCATTACAAAGAAGAGGTGTGTTTTTTTTTGTTTGTTTGTATCTGCCCTCCCTAAGCAAAAAACTGAGTGCTCATGTAGAAACAACCACAATGCTTGCAGTCATATTTGCATGAATAATAATTATCTTGTGCATTTAAACTATCAAAGTATTTAAGAAAGAATGACAGACGGAGACATACCCTCTAGATTTTTACACTTTCAGTTCCATACACGTTGTAGCCTTCACGGTACGTGGCAAAATTCTGGGCATTTGCCGGAGGGGCTGGCTTAAAGTTTTGGGCATTCTTTGCCAGCTTCAGTCTTTTTGTTTCTTGCCGTGACTTATAGCAGAACTCTATCAAAGCCACAGTCATAGCCAAGCCCAGCCCTCCAACCAGAATATAGAAGACTCCTGCCACGTTGCTCAGGCTTAGTGCACTTGTCTTGTCCTGGGGGAGGTAAAGACCACCATTAAGTTCTTTTCAAACTGGCTCTACAAGCACAGAATCTACAGCACACCCTGCTACACTATGACTAAACAGTTACTTTGAGGAGGTTTCTAAATGTGTCTATAAACCTTCAAATGTACATCTCCTTAATTTGCATTTAAGTCACAAAAGTACATGTGTCTAACTCCTCCTCTCAAATAATTTGTATTCTAAAGAGCTGACAAGGTGAATGTAGAGAGACTTGCAATCTATCCTGGTTTATGGCCTCTTTACGGGGCCACATATAGAGGAAGGCGGTCGTGGTCGTACAGGTCTACAGATTAAATCCTCACTTCTCTAGCATAGCTGCTGACGTTAGCCTTCAAAACACTGCATCTGTACAATCAAAGTGGCAAGCTGTGGAAGGTGAACTGAACCATTTTGCTGCTATTGAAAGCCAAACAGTAATATTGAAATTCATTCATGTGAGTTTTACCATTTGCATCAAAACCCAGAGGGACATTTTCCTGTTTTTCTAAAACCAGTAGGCCTACAGTTTGTTCATACCTTAGAAGTTGGTTAACTGGCATGCAAACTTATTTCACGTTGATTAAAATTGTTTTTCTTACAAAAGAAAGAAAAGAAGTATCCTCTACTCTGACACTCCGTATATAACATATGACTATTAAATGCCATTTGACCTATCAAATAGTATTTAAAGGTCAGTGTGGATATGTCAGAATAAGGATGCCTTTGAGAAATACAATTTATGTCCAGAGAAGTTGGTGCACTGTGTGAAATGTTAGTAGATTAGAATTCAAAGGTCCACAAATAACCAGAAAATAGTTCAAAGAAAGTGAGGAATTTGAATCCAGCAACACATGTCCAAAAAGAGGATTTAGGAGCAAGTTTCTGACATTAAAAATATGTGCTTCTGACGTGCACTTGACAACTTTGTGATCCAGCCCAGAGCATCACGTGTTTTATTTTATGCCATCACACCCAAAACTAAGACTGCATATCAACACACTGGCCATTCTGTACACACACCATGGCTGATTCAGCAAAAAAACAAAAAGGAAATTATCAGAGGAAAAGAAAGAGAGAAAGGAACAGAGCAAAAGATAAGATAAGCGTTAACATCTGACTGAATTTTACAGGCTGGAGAGAGCTCAGAGAAGAGACAGGAAGCAAGACGGATACCATAGCTTTTATCAGGGGCTGTCAAAGTTCAGAAGTGTTGTTTTAAATTCAGCAATACTATTCCAAACCACATTCTGCACACAGATTAAGTGGCTTGCCTGCAGTCTAGACCTGTTGCTCTATTACATCTGCCGCGCTATGGAGCAAAAACTACAACAAAGGAAGAAACTTTTAATCATCTAAAATTAAATTGTTAAAAGAAGAAGTGATGCAAACCCCTAGCTGTTTTCAGAACATGTTGCTGGAATCAAACTCAAAACGAGAATTTCCCTGTTTAAACATTTAAATAATGTCTTGTCGATGTTTTTAACATTTTACACAGCGTCCCAAGTTGTTTGGCAGAAGGGTTGTGCAACAATTTTACATACAAATGAATAAGACCAACAATAAACTAAATTTCAATAGAGGTTTGGATGAAAAATAGCAGTATAATGGTTTCAATTCTATGATTAAACTTTTCATAAAATTTTATAGCATGAATATAAATTGTGTGTAATCATGCTGCAAATCTAAGTGTCTAAATACAAAAGTGATGAGGTCATGTTAATGTATTGAATCGTGATCAAAGTGTAAACAGACTAAACTATGTGTAAATGTGGGTAAACAAAGGAAGTGTTCAGATATATCATGTCATGATTAACATGTCTAGGAAAATGTGTGTTTTAGATGTTTGCATATGAACAGTTAAGTCAAAATGCATTTTGCCATCAGTATAAAAAGACCTGCAGCGACTGACCTTACTTCCAGAGTCCTTGGTTCCACATTCACCCTTATCGTACCACCATTTGTTTTTCAGCTTGTCTAAGATGCCTTGTTCACTGAGTTTCAATACTGCAAGGTTTACAGGAGTTCTTCACGTGGGAAATAACATAAATAACATTGTATTATGTTATTTTATGTTATTCAACTTTTTAAACTACTTTATACTGTACAAAGCGATAGAGTAGGGTCCTGGCCAACATCACAGATAGCAAGCAACACTACAGTATATAGAAATAAAATACTTTTACGATCCATGACTACCCTAGCATGCCAGACCCCACCTGTATCGCTTTGAGTAATCGGCACACACTGATCACAAGAAAAAATCTTAAGTGGCAGAAGAAAGCAGCTGCTGCATAGCTTTTCAAGAATTAATAAAGACAAAGGCAGTCATTGATGAGGGCACTTTTTAGGGGGGGTGGGGGNGCCTTTTTGTTGTTTAGTAAAGTGGATCTAACAGGAACCCTTTCCAGACTAACAGACAAACACAGCAGTTGATTCATTTCATCAGCAACTGTCAGAGGCTAATGTCTCACAGAGTCACCCCTTTAACACAGAGCAACCTTCAAGTGAGAGCAGGAGTTTATTACTTTGCATTTCTACAGTTGTAATATTTACTGTTTGTCTGCTGCTCTGAAACTAAATTTGAGAGTCATTTAAAGTCAAGAAAATGTGGATGTAACTGAACCAAATCCCTCCAGAGCAGAGGGGGGGTTGTTCTGCTTAGCATTACGCTCCATCTCCTTGACTGCTAGATTTCCTGGCTTGTTTCCTTTCATAAAAAGGATCAGTGTTTGTAATCTAACATCATCGAATATATTGTATTCACCACTGTGTTTTTGTATGTCAAATACATGCCCCGTTTACTGATAGTAGGTAGTGGGGGAGATGCAGATGATGTAATCCTAGCCTCCAGACAGAGTCTATGAAAGGTAAAGTTATGATTATTTGTTAAAGAACTTCACATTGCAATCAACAGAAACAAACAAACTATAATCGACTCACAGACTGCTTGCACACCAATGATCACAAAGGGAAACACAATTTATAGTCGGAAAAGAGTCTCACTCTCACTGCTTTTTTTTTTTCTACTTATTTTTTTTTCTTACAGGTGAATTTTAAACTAAAATGATGGTTTCGCAAACAAACCCCTTCAGTGGACTAATTTAATTATTTAACTTTTCATTTTTCATTTAATTTTCATTCAAAACCTATTTAGTTGAGTGTCGCTGTTGATGAGCATCTACAAACTCATTTTGAAGTTCTCTGTGAAAGAAGCGGCATTGGGTGACCTCCAACAATCTGGTGGCCATCAAACAAACCACCAGGTGGTGACCAAGGGCTGATTATTCTGGTATATAGTTTTTCTAACAATAAATTAAGAAACTGAATGACAAATGATTACATTTCATTGTACAAAAACCGATCATAGAAGAAGCCGGAGGGACACAGTGTTCTACAAAAAACATTCTAGGAGGATGAAAATGCATGGGTCATTCTACAAAAACAGCAGGGACTGCTGTTACTTTTGCAGACACACAAATCTGTTATGTTGGCATAATAAGCACAATAATTCCACAAAGCAAAGCTCTATGACCATCACTGATATAATTTCAAAGCATAAATACTGACACATGGCAGACTGTGTTAAAAAATCATGTAATTTCTTTCAAACTGCATTGATGAAAGAGTCACAGATGTTAGTCTTCCTCTTGGTAACATCGATAAGAAAAGTGAAAAGCTTGTTTTCTGTGCCACATGAAAGCTATGACAGTATGTCACTGTGTTCCTATCTTCTCTTAGTAAGAGGATGTTACAGACACTTATCCCGTTCTTTTATTGGTTCATTCAATGACCGGTCATGTACTCATTAGCTGACATTTGTAAATCAGTATCAAACACTTTTGGTTTGGATTGTCATTATTTGTTGCGTCAAATAAGTCAACATTTTTTCATTAACATTTATTCTGCTAACACTGATGATAAAAAAAGCTAAATAAAAGGTCAATCTTCAACCAAATCAACTCAAAAGCTGTAGGCTAGTGATTGTGGAGTGACAGAGGTCAGCGAGGAAGCTAAAACTATCAGAAACATTTTAGAGATGTAAGAAGTTTTGCGGTTCAGCAGATTTGTACCAAAGAGCTATTACTGTTTTTGCAGAATGACCCTTTTGAGAAGGAAATAGCTACAATAAAATGTCAACATCCTGACTGAGGACCTATAGAAAAATCAACCTGGCATCAAAAGAAAAATAACACATTTCTCAAAAAATGTAATGTACATACTTCCCTCGTAAGCTGTAAGAGAGCTTTGAAATGAGTTTGCCCAGATCTAGAACGTTACTTTTTTCCAGGTATTGATTAATGCAGTGACGTGTACAAACCTCTGATGTTATACCATTTTGACAGCTCCACTGAGAGAACTCATAATAAAGGGTGATTTATAGTCATGTTAAAAGAAATAAATCCTTTTTCAAGTTCTACAGATTTATATATCAAAATGTGTAGGAAAAAACATCTTACCCAAACCAACTCTTGAAATTTGATAAATACAACCTTGGATTGACAACACAACACATCACAGCATGTCATGTTTTATTTAACAAAAACTAAACCAAATGCAGAAGCAGTGTGTAGAAAACTAAGTTCTCCCCTACCTTGTAAAACTACCGTTGGCTGCGATAACATCAAACTTTCATTATCTGCATGACAATTATCAATAATCAGTTTCCTACATCATTGTGGAGGAATTTTGGACCGCTCTTCAGTCCATTGCTGTTGCTGGCATATTTTTGCAAAGCTTTCTTGAGATAGTAAAGAGGAGCTATGGTTGACTCGATGACTGAAAGGTCCTGTGGTTAAAAAAAAAACAGCCCAAATCATCACCACTCAACTACAGTGCTTCATGGTTGCTCTAAGGCGTTTGTGATTTTATGCTACATTTGGTTTACATTAAACATGGTTCTGAGCCACATGAGCAACCATCTCCACTTTGGTCTTGTTTATCCAATGGCCATTGACCTAGCTTAAGATGTACAGTACAACCATGTTTTTTTTCTTTTTCAAATTCTAGTTGTACTATCACAAACTTGAGGATTAACATGCTAACTGTGGCCTGTAGAGTCTGAGATGTAGCTATTTCTCTGAGAATTGCATGGTTTGACCACAGAAGTAAAAATGTGAAATTCATTCCTGGGAAGTTTGAAATTCTTGTGACTGTTTTCCATTTGGGGAAAAATCTTTGTTGCTGTAAAATAATAGAATCCAAACTGTTTGGAAATGATCTGATGACCCTTCACTGATAGATCAAAGGCAACTATTGCTTCGATAAGACTATTTCTGATGTCTTTGCTCCTTGGCATTTTGTTAACAACCACCTGAAAGCTCTAGACGACAACCTGCAAAACATCAGCTTTTATGAGTTGCTCAGCAGTTAATATAGAGCACTTAATTAGCACTGCTGCATAACCCTCTTATTTGCTTTGGAAACTTCTGCTTATCTGAGGTTGTATTTACCCAATTCTAAGACTTTGTAAGGTTCAGATGTTTTTTTTTTATTATTATTTTGATCATGTTCTCATATGTAAAACCAGAAAATTGAAAGCAGGAGTTTTTTCCCATGGCTTTGTCTGTAAATTGGGGTTCACTCCAGTTTACGATAAACTCTGCAAGAGACAAAACAATGAAGCAAGAAAGATTTTGTTTTAAAAAGAAGAAAGAAAAAACTAAACGCTGTTTCCAGAAAAGCTGGGAAGTTTCCTTAAACATAACAATTGTAATGAATCTCATTAGTTTGAGCTGTTGCAGACTGACACAGAGGTATACATAAAACTTTGGAGACATGAGCTGCCGTTAAGGCATCATAAGAAGCTGAAATCTTGTTGATTAAGCAGGAATGGACATGAATTCCTCTAAAAAAATATATATATATCATTGTCCTAAGCTCCAAAGCTATTTAAAAAATGGATTAAGAGGAGGGGTGGTGTAAGAAAACTGTAAATATGCTCCTAGTCCAACTTTTTAGACTGCAGTACCATCGAACTCTTTTCTCTTTATATTTCTTTTCAAATAGAAACTTTGTCAGTGCAGACAGAGAGAAACATTTTCTTTGTTCTTATGTGGCAAATACAGGTTTGCATGAATTAACAAATTACAGAAATTTTTTGAAATAGGATTTACTGCTACTCTCGAGATTCTCTAGGATTATTCTACAAACACTCATGGAGCGTTAATGCATCATTGTAGCTTTCTGCTGAATGAAGGCTCAAAGCTAAAATCAGCTGAGAATACCTTCAGATTATTCTGGACTGAGTCACACAGCATGGTTGATGTGTGTGGATACATCTGACACTGGGCTTATCTTTCATTTCAATGCTATAATTAAAGTTAATAATAACATAATGTGCTGCTGTATTTTGAACTGATACATGTCCGCAACACATTTCATGCATTTCTAATGTAGAGTATTAGTCAACAGCTTCTTTTTTTTTCCAACAAGCAGCTATTTTCTATTTATACAGCATCCTCCACTGGAGGAGTTTAAGTTAATAAACACATTAATAAGATTACATCTACTTACAAATGAATACATTATACAACACTTATTACATTTTTATACCAATCATTGACTCACTCTATATTTGGCGTATTTTAATACTTTATAAATTATTATTTCTATTTCCTGTTCCAACATTGTTCTTTTTACTGTACTGTACTGAGTGCCACATAGCATCTTCTTGTATGCTTTACACAAAAACCTTGAAGCGTCATTGTATTTATCTTAAAAAAATAAAGTGTCTCTTATGCAAAGCCAAATCTTGAAAAGTTAACATTTACTTTCAAATTAAAAGTTGAATGTGTTTTCATGTGACTTACCTGCTCACATGGTGACTTTTTTATGTGCAACTCTGATTATGTGATCATACATAAACAGTCATCAGCCTAACACACAGCTGTGTGCCATAGGCCTTTGTCTTCACTTACATTTGCAGTGTTTTTACTGGCTGCCAAATAATGTAATGGGTTGTTAATTATGTATCCAGTTGATTAATATAAATTCATAAAAATCTGTGAAAATTCAACATAATTTCCTGCAGGAGACGGATAAGTGTATGTTAAGTCTCTTGGCTCCTTAGAAAGCAGGACCTGCAGGCTTTTTATTACTATATAACTCTGAGGACCTGCCCTTGTTAAACAAGTCTGTGATGGTATGAGGAAGGATTTATTGGTATAAAACCTCTAAAAGACAAGCCTAAGATATTTTCTTTTTAAAATGTCAAGTGTTAAATCCCATTTTTTGTTAAAACGATGAATGAAAGCAGTCTCATGACCACCCGCTCAGTCCGTTGTGTTGCATTACAACAGCTGATGTAACATTCGTGATGCTTATCGATTCATAATGTTCAGTTTTTTTGGTTTAGTTTTTTTGTCCAGAGGCTGTAGCCATGGCGTGTAAATTCTTCTCAGTGGCGAATTTCTGTCCTTATAGTTTTTGGCACTTTGATATTACATTTCCTTATAATTATAAACTCCATAGAGAAAGTATTGACTGTTGTATTGAATCTGACAGATTGCACAGGTGTTCACTTTCTGTTTCCCAGTCATGGACTTTACCTTTCAGGTTGTCTGCAAAGCAGGAACACATAGAGAGGAAAATGGTCTCTGAACGCTGTCAAGACCACACGCTCTAATGTGAAGAACCCATGCAAATAAAACAGTGACTGATTACATACAGTGTGATGACATATAAATCCAAAGGGATGTAAATGTTTCAAATGATCCAAATGAGTTAATGAAAGCACCTGTAAACGGTTTAAAACATGTGATTTTAACATTCTGTCTGGAGTCTTTTTTTGTTCGTTTGTTCTAGTGGGCAGGTCTGAATATGAACATAAACTACAGATCTATACTTCGTATGTGCTTATTTGAACTTCAGGTGCTCAGTTATGTCTCATTGTCATTATAATCTTTTCTCAGTGGTCATTACATACAATATATTTCCATTTCATTGTTAAATTACTCACACATGCCTTTTTGACAGTGAAATAAGGACAGAGAAATATGGCTGTCAGATGTGATACTGTTGCATTGATCCTCTACTCTCATTCTAACTGGACCTACAAACAGAGAGAGGTAAATTGAAGAGAGAGGAGATGACTTCTTTGTGTTACCCCTCTGGTAATATCCATACCCTGCTCACCCAGGAATGGATACCTAGAGTCAATAACAGCAAAGTTGGCCTGGTCTCCTCTCTAACAGCACTGCAATACTGTGGTCATGATGCAAGCTGAAGAGCAGATGCAGAGATGGATCCAGAGTTACTCCCTGGGGTCCGAAAGGGGCCTTAAATACAGAAGGTTTGTACAACAGGTGCGATCAACAGAAATCTTCATCAGTGTCAATAAAATCTGGACACTGATGGAGAAAAAAAAGGTCTCAGTTCTTTCCACAGAGCTGAGACCTAACAGCATAAGAAGGATAAACTGTTTCATGCTGCAACATATAATACATGCACGCAGCATTACGAGGAAAGACAGGCTTTACAAAAATATTCAAGCTCCTCTTCTAGAGGTTAATTTAACTTAACATAAAAGTGAGACAATGTAACTTTTGCAAAACAATATTACTGACTTAAAATTACAACTAATCAGCCAGAAAAGCTATAATACTTTAGCATCTTTCAATAAGACACGTCAGAAAATGCAATGTCTTTTTCCTCTTCCAGTCTATTATGGCCACATAAGGTCATAAAAGTTGCAAAGTCTCACACAGTTATTTATACCTCAACTTTTATGACATTATGAAAATGTATGTTATTGAAGAGGTAAGATTCATATCAAACAGTTGTACAGATGGAGCCCCTGGTCAGATCTTACACTCTGCTACTGCAGGGTTCACCGGGTCAGGATTTCCACAGATAGACAGATTAGCAGGTCTTATATCGAGACCAATCAAAGCCCTTTGTCATTCGTAAGCTGGACTTTGGTGAGAAGTTGTTAGACAAAAAAACAAATAGATAAAAAAAAATGAAAAAAATTGGCCCATTAGATGTCAACCTGTCATTAGAATTCTCACGTTTGCCTGCAATGCTTAGTCCCCTCAAGACAACGCTGTTTCCTGTGTCTGCTCTCACACCCAGGCAGCAGAATTGAAAAGGGCATTCATCTTTCAACTTGGAAGAGATTAGATATTGACTTCAATCATTCTGATACTGGTTTGGCATACATTTTCATATTGGCCTGTAGAAATAAAAAACAGTCGAAAACAATGATTGCTGAGTTTCATCACCACAGGCCAAGAATCTACTCTGTCACAAACTGAACATTTCCTTCTTTTACACTATTGGACTTTTTTTCTCCTCCATTAGCCAAGTAAAGGGTTCCCAGTTGATCACAGTGGGGCTAAATCATATTCATCAGTAAGTTTTTAACAGTGTTTTTGGGATCAGATTCTACAGTCAGTGACGACAGCCTTGCCGATTACTCTGTTCTAGGATACCCGACTTTGGTGACATCGAGGCTGACCTTAGAGTCACCTCCCCCGCTGCCGCACTCTCCCTTGTCGTACCACCATTTGTTTTTCAATTTGTCCAAGAGGCCTTGCTCATTCAGTTTTAACACTGCCAGGTTAACAGCATTTCTTGAAACGATAAAACATAACTTGTAAGAAAATGAACAGGTCCGTGAGAAATCTAATATAGAATATTAGTCAGAAATAGAGATTAATATCAATGTTTCATAAGGGGAGCACGGGAGGGACAAATTGGTAAAGAATTTCACTGGAGTGGAAGGGTAAGAAGCATTTTTACAGCAAAGAAAATGTTAAATATTAGAGAGGTGGCATGGAGGATTACATTGCTTTAACTGAAGTGTGCGGGATGGGGACATTCTGTCATTGTTGAATCAGAGATAAGAACATTCAGCATGCTGCTTAACATTCATCACAACTGACAGACTAGCATTTTAACTTGCAAATTAATTAAAGAATATCTTAA
This sequence comes from Atherina boyeri, assembly GCA_029874935.1. NCBI lineage: Eukaryota > Metazoa > Chordata > Actinopteri > Atheriniformes > Atherinidae > Atherina > Atherina boyeri. Next base: position 12,868 of record JAPMNP010725701.1, read on the forward strand.
GAGTTGAAATAGAACTAATGCAAGAGGGCACCACAGACACCGGGAGGGAGGAGAGGTGGAAAGGAAACAAAACAGACAAGGTTGAGGAAGGTGACAATGCACATCAACATTCAAATGGATATACTGAATGTGAGCAATATACCAATAACCTTCAGAGCAAACAAGAAAATGACATAAACAAAACAGACATGAAACAGAACAAAAAAATAAATAAAAATGTTTTGATTCATTTCAGATAACTCATACTACTGTTCACTTGGTGATGCACTTTGAAAAAAGAAGAATTCAGGAGTGAGGAAGAAGAGAATGACAAAAGGAAACATCAGGGTAGGTGGAATACTATAACAACATGGAGGACATTGTTATATTATCCCACCCACCTTAATGCAGAGCCTTTAGGTGTGGCCACACCATAGCCCTTAGAGTCGAGGTTGCCGCCCACTTTCATGGTGTCACATGGCTTCCGCTGCTCTATGTACTCGTTCATAGTGGATTCGAGAAGAAAGGCAAACTTGCCCTTCGACTTTCGTACCCGGGAAACCCCTTCTGGTGTTGTCTTGGCAAACACTGAGGGTTCAGCTGATTTCATGTATGACCACATTTTCTCATAAACTGCTATTTTGGAGCGCTGCATTCAAGGGAACAGAGAAAGAAAACAGAAAGTTTAGTTATGTACACACTGACTGACAGTCATGAATACAGTCACACAACGGCTGCTGTTGGTTAAAGATAGCTAGACATTTTGGGAAATACATTGCCCTAAATTTCTCGTTGAAGGTTACATAGCAACACTGATATATCTGCACATTAAGAGTGGAGCGTGAGCCTTAGCTTACACTGCAACTTAAATTTGTAACAAAATCTGGCTCAATAATTTAACTTGAGGTGGTACTGTGGTAAGGTAGTTAACATTTTAGGACAAACAAGCCAGAACCTGCGTGTTGGGGCCTCTCTGTGTGGAGTTTACATGTTGTCCCTGTGCATACTCTGACGTAGCAATATTACACAAACATTATAATATATAAGTAAATTAGTTCTGTAATCTGTTGAATCAGTTAAGTTAAATAAAAAAATGGTCATTTTTATTTCATTTGAACACGCCTTGTGCTCATTGACTTTCCATCCAACCATCCATCCATCTATCCATCCACTTATCCACATATCTATTCTCTTATGCTGTTGAGAAGGCTATCCCAGCTGACTTTGTGGGCAACGCAGGATCCGCCTGGACAGGTAAACAGGCCACCATAGGGCTGACACAGAAACATATAACCATGCTCACTCACAAACTCACCTGTAGGAGCCATTCAGAATCATAGATGGAGCTAGTATGGTGTCTGTGCACTGAGTAGAAACTGAAGCAAACACAGGGAGAACATCTAAACTCCACACAGAAAGGCATCAGCTGAGGTAATGACTCAAATAATATATTCACTGAAAACATAGCAAACTCTTTTCGTAATTGAAGCTGATTAATGAAGAATTATAGCTGTTACCAAGTGGATAAACAGTCTGGAGAGATCTTATTGAATCTCTACAAACTTATTGGTCCAATTTAGTTTTTATTGAGGAAGAATTCAATTAAATACACATTATGCAGTACATGTTAAAAGTTAATTTACACCTTGTTTTCAACAAAAAGAAAAGCATATTTCTCCTGCAAAGACTTAAAGCAAAAAAAGAGCCTGGTTTATAAATTAAAAGTGTTGCCATAAAACAGCTTTTAACCATCTAATTGACATGTTATATCGAATTTGTTTGATGCACACATGTACTGCAGCTTATCAGAGAGGATATCTGACCCCTTGCTTTAGCTCCACATTAAGCACACATATGCCAGCATTATTAATATTTCCATCTAACACTCAACGAGAAAGTAGTAAGCATATTTCCAAAACTCCAACCAATCAATTCAAAGAATCACAGGGGGAAAATAACTGCTGCTGTGGCTGCTTTTCATAGCCCCGCTGATGGCGGGGGGGGTGTCACGCCAGGTGTGACAAATCATTAACACACCTGCAGTGACATCACAGATCACAAGGTGCTTGAACATTTCAGCACGTTTTTCACAGCGCACCGACAGTTGTCTGCCTCTTGTAAAATCAGAGTGGATTTACCCTTAAAATGCAAACAGCGAAGCAGAAGTATAGTGGGCTGTTTGCCAGCAGCCTGAAGTCTGACAATCTGGCAGCTCAGCAGAAGTAAACTGCAGACCATGTTTAGCATCAATATTAATGTGCAGAAGTGACCTCCTCCGTCTCAGTTTATGCTCCAACCAGCAGGTCACAGCTGGCGAGAGAATCAAGTTCTTTTATACCTCCATGTCACCAGAACACTTCTCATTTGTCTGTAACGTCCTTGTATAATTCTTATGTAGTGGCAAAGGATAAGAACAATTTCATTATATCTTAAATATTCCACTGAATAATAAAAGTTCAAAAACTTTGCAAATGATGAATTATTTCACAACCGAACCATGTTTTGTTCTTACTATATTTTAGTACAATAAATGAACACAGTGAGCATTTTCTGTTTTTCAACACATAGTTAAATTCTACTGTACATGTGATTCATCTTTCTGCAGATCCCTCGGAAAACTTCCAGAGGAGTCAGGTCCGTGGGGGATTCTCCTCAGTAGATCTTTTTCTTCTTTTTTTTTCTTTTAAGCCATAATCAAACTATGAGTTTATCTTGATCCTACTATATTTGTTTTCATTTGGTCATTTTGGCACAGTTATCAAGCACAAATTACTGCATGGTCATCCCATCTAAAAGCATCAAATATTCATGAATCCATATGATATCAAGCCAAAAGCCAACTTACTGACTTTGCGTTCTTTGCTGTCTGACATGCTGCAGAACTGCTTTTCAAAGATCACAATCTTTTAGCACATTTGACCTCCTTACTCTGAGACTGCTTCACCTCAGTGGCCCAATCAACAGCCAGCTGGAGCAGCTACAGACATGCAGAGCAGAGCCCGGCTCTGACACTCAGTACTCTGCTAAAAATGGCCAGTGAGAGCCTGATCGCTGGTCACCGGGGAGCATGAGTACGCAGCTGTATACAATAGAGGAAAAAAAAAAGGCTGCATCAAACTGGGCCAACATGACCTTCTGTGCTTGGAATCTTTTTTTTATTTTTTCATTAAGCATACTAGTGTTATTTTATTTATTTATTTATTACTACATTTATTGGAACTGTTTACTAGCCTGGTACTGTAATTCATGTTTAATTGTTTATTTAAAGTATTCAATTACCCTTGTTTGATTCAGATTATATATTGAATGGTGGTTATTAGTGGTTGTGTGAGTCAGTCCTACATCACATCTAGTAAATGAAAGTAAATGAAAAGATTCCAGAGAGCTGACAAACTATGTCAGCCCAGTGTTGTGTATGGCAACATAAATAATTCATCAGAGATGTAATGGATTGTGGGCTCAGGCTACTAAGTGAATCATTCTTGACATATGCACGATTTCAGTTCAGTGGAGTGTTCATGTAAACACACCTCACATGACAATAATAGTTGATGACAGGGGCTGGCCATAGTGTGAAAACAGCAGTTATTTTCTGGGTTACATGAAGATGCATGCTTTTCAGGGGTAGGCTGGTCATCTGGGTTGAAATCTGTGGGATTCCTAATGTTGTCAGACTGATGCAACTGCTGAGAAGTCTTCCCATTAAAGCGACTTAACAAAGAAAAAATATCAACAAATTATTCCTAATCAATGACAGGTGTAACCACAACAGTGAGGATGTGACAAGTTGGTCATGTCCTCTACCAGGTGTGAAATTTGGGTTTATTGCCAATAAACTTGTCACGACCCGCAGGCCATGACCTGAACCTGCTGCCCAGTGTGTGTATGCTTGTGACGTTTTGTCTCCG
>JAPMNP010725704.1:0-13794 GCA_029874935.1 Atherina boyeri
TTATTATTGAAAACGTAGGGGAGGAAATATTTGTTTATCTAAATACCCGGCAATGTGTAAACGTGGCCTTAGACTCATAGTTTAAGAAAAAGTCAGAAATGTGCTGTTCCTTCTCCTTTTTGATATTGGCTGATATCATCATTCCGCAGGTGTTCATTATTCTAGTGACAAAAATGACTCACAGAACAATTCATTTTAAATATTTGTAAAAGAGCAGTAGCTTAAAAACTGTTATCATCTGAAATCTTGAATTAGTCCTGCTACGTAGAAACACTTTTACAATGTTAATAATGTTGAAAATATTATCGACAAATGCTAACAAATAATCAGTAGAGTTAATAACTATGATTAATCTTTCTTTTTTCTGATTTTATTGAATGTTTTTAATTGCTAATTGCTGAAATAAGCAAACTGTCAAGGTGCTAGCAAGCTAATATTAGTGCTAACAAATGTGGAAGCTTATCCAGTGTTTAAATTTTCTTCAATTACCTTCAGAATTCCATTGGCTAGACAATAAATAGTCTATGTTGTTACAAAATTGTGTTTTGTTTCATGAAAATCAGATTCTAATAAAGAAAGTGGGCATATCAACAATTGCATAAGACAACAGTGTTAGAAATCATTAAATGGCTGTGTGTCCGTATTATGTTGTTTCGGGTAGTGACTGCATGACATGTTCTTGGGATCACTAAAATACCACCTCCTAATTATCTATGGCTTTACAGCCCTAACTACACATTTAACCTTATCATGATTTTAATTCAGGTTTGCAGGGGTCAGTTGTATAGAAAATGGATGGGTGGAAGATTTGAATTCTAGAGTTCTTTTGAACCCCTTACCTCAAACTTACAGCATATGAGATTGAAATGGATAAGTTGCAGGACTGTGGGAGACATTGTCATAGGAAACAGATTTGGGTTTCTTACCTGGGAGTTGGGGAGACAACACTTCCAGCCAAGCAGCAACTTCCGGAGGTGAAAATTGAGGCCTACTGTATGCAGAAGTGATAAAAATTGCAGTTTTCCCCTCATCCATCAGGGGCTGGCTCCAAATTAGAGCAAGTACCCATTGACTCAAGTTCTTCATGACAACTGTGAGGGGGGTGAATTTTTTTTACAACTGATCCATTTAGATGTTACTTAATCTTGAAATTGCGCAAAATTAGCGGCATGTTATTTTGATTGGCAGGTGAGAGATATGGCTGTTAGCGCTAGCGCTTTTGGCCAGCGGTTTGCTCCCACTTTTAAATTTACAGCGAAATCCGACGGCAAGAGACAGAGGGGTGGAGAGAAGTGTGAGGGGGGTCAAAGTCCATGTTTTTATTTGTTTTATTTGCATGGTTTTGAATTGTGTAGTTTAAAACCATGCCTTCACCCTTCCACGCCAGGAAGGGTGAGGGCAATCGGGTCGGCCGGCCCTGCCAATTAGGTGTCCCTTATTTTTTTTTCATGGAGTTGGCAACCCTAGCTCCACCCCTTTGCCCATTTTCGTATTTTCCGCGTGTGATGAGACGTGTGACGCTGCCAAGATGTCGAAAGAGGGATCCTCCCATTGAGCTTCAATTTGCTTTTCACAAACGATGCGGATGGTCTGCCCATTATATTATACAGTCAATGGATCCAGCCAAGCCTCCTACCTCCTTATAAGTGTTGATGGCAAAATATCACAATCAGAATCAGAATAATGTTTATTAGGGGTGTAACGGTACGCTAAAATCGATTTCGGTTTGGTTCAGTGTCTTGGAGGGCTTGGTTCGGTTAATTTTTGTTACAAAAAAATAAGAAGTTAAAAAATCTTTATTTTGAAAAGATACCAATACACAATAGAATTCTTGTCCCGTTATGTATTTTAACAGAGAAGCCAAAGTGTTCCAAAAAAGGAGAACGTAGTGAAGTGGGAACAACCTTGAAACAACAAACATTGAAAGTCCCCATAGACTTCTGTGTTAAAAAGGCCAACTTCGCAGCAGAAATAAACATGTTTACAGCCTGGTACAAAAATTTCAATCTAGGTTTGATAGGTCAAGTTTACCTTCGTGACATCTCTGAGGGCAAAATTAGGGGCGTGTCCTATTGATTGACAGGCGGCGGATGTTAGAACTACTGGCTATTGGTTTGCTCCCGCTTTTAAATTTATATATACAGTCACTGAGTGGGAGAGTCTTCAAGCTCTGGCTTCTGTTTCGCTGATGCCATGATGCTATTTCTCACAGCTGCTCTTGCACAAAGACAGTGAAAGAAATGCAATGTGCTGCAGCCAAGGGGGCAGGCGAACATTCGGAGCAGGAAGCCAGTATGGGGGACTCTGATGCTAACTAGTGGACCAGCTCCACCTAGCCTTCTATTCAACTCCATTCATTTTGGCGCCACTTTGACATCAAATAGCATTACAGCTGAAGCGTTTTAAGCCTTTATATGAACTTTTTCTGTTTTCGGAGTAACACAACATTGTGTGATTGGTGTCAAAACCTCGTAACTGACTTAGCGGCTGAATAATAAACTTTTTCACAATATCAATGCTAATGTGACGTAGCATGAGCATGCGACCACCGTCGCACAGCATTAGCTGACCATTGGGTTGGACCCGGTCACATGCTTGTGGCATTTATGTGTAGCGTTGATTAGCCGATTATAAATGATCAGACCGAGCTTTGCTTAGAGTGCTTTATTACCGTGAACCGGTATTGGCCTCGCTCCGAGCATAGTGAAACATATCCCTCCGCCAGATACCAATACCAACGTCATCACGTAAACAGTACGTGCAAGTTTATGATAAACATTTATAATGATGATGTCTATTGATATGATCTGAATGTTACAATGCTCGGTCAGACTAACTGCCTTCGCAACATCTACGTCCCCTGAGCTTGAGCACAAGGGTTAGTCAACCAACAGGAAGCGGTTCAAAACGGCTTCAAGGGTCTCCATTGATTTCTACGTGACGCCTCGGTCCAGTTCTTTTACTGTCATTGGCTCCAGCAGCTCTACTGTGCGTCACTCAATAGCGTCCGTGTGGAAACTCGCATAGGAACTTTGTTCCACTCACGCTAATAATAAATCTATATTATTTAATGAAAAAATACACCGAAACGTTATGCAAGTGGACCGAACCAAACAGGCCAAACCGAAACGGTTCAATACATCCCCGTTAACCGTTACACCCCTAGTGTTTATTGCCATTGTTTGGAACAGCTTCACAAACTAAGAATTTTTCTCGGTCCAATCGTGCAACATGAAACATATAACACAGAATTTAAGACAGAAAATAAGCTATAAAAACTTTAAAACTATAAGTCTATAAGGGCATGCATAAAATGATTGAAATAAATGAATAATGGTTTATTGTATGGTAGCCCTACATCAAACATGGTCATTTTGGCAGAGAGTAAGATGTCAAATCTTGATGTCATCACAAGCTAGACTTACTGTAAGTTGCATCTCTGAATTGATAAGGGGGAAGAAGTCAGAAAAGCTAATTATTTCACAGTGTTTGAATTTTACATTTTACACTGTGTGCCAAGCTATGACATGGGGTGTGAGATCAGATTGGTATTACGGTGATGCTGAAATGCCGACTTTTTTATTGTTAGTTACGCCAAACTCAGAATCCACAAACCTACAAACCATTCAGTCGGCATGTAGATTAACATGAGTGCATGCATAGCATAGGAGAAACAATAAAATAAATAAAAACAGTTTACTGCAATCTAAAGTAAGTTGTTCTGAAATTTGTTGTAAAAATGAAAAAAAGATATTGTCCTCCACTAGACTTGCTGACCCTTACATCAGTGACTCATGGTATAAAAAGTAGAATAGAGGAGGAAAAATCAAATAAGAAACCAAGCAAATGATTCTGCCAAAGCTGGGATTTTGTAGGCAGCTCAATCATTCAGATAGAAATTTGTTTTTATGCACTTTGTTGTAGGATGCTTAATTAACCAGTATTCAAGACCTCGTAAATACTTCTGTAGGGAGGAAAAAATGAATTAGTAATGAGCTATTCTATCCCCAAAGGCTTACCAGTGTTAAAGGAAAGAGCGGGAGAGACTGGAGAAAGGAAGAGGATGGAAAGAAAGACAGATCAGAGGGAGAAGAGAAATGAGAGACAGAAAAAGTACTTCATTAAAGTGGCATTCATTACCACTCCCTGTGTTCTGCCCTTTCTGTCTCTTTCTGTCCTCATCTATCATTTTTCCATCTATTTAATAGTTTTGTAAGTGCCTCATCTCATAGTTTGTCTTGCTCACACCTTTCTCTTAGTTCTCAGGCTATTTCTCACCTCTCTGTGCTTCTGTCTTATGGTACTCTGCACACTTCTTATTTATCTCTGTCGTTAGACTGTTGTGTGCACAATTGCTATGGCCTTTGGATCAGAGAGGGGAAACAATTAAAATTAACTGGTTTAGTTGTGCTTTTTCCAAATAGCCCTCTTGAGGCGAAGCAGTACAGTCTAGTATATACAGCCTGTCCCGATTTTACAGGTATAAGTCCACTCACTTGTTGATTGAGGTTTTTTCGTCATGCCAGTGCAGACTGAACAGAGCCAAATCCTGGAACACTGAGCTGCTCTGGCTCAATGTTCCATTGAGTTCAGCAAAAAAAAAAGAAAAAAAGTCAAAACTGGGCTAGAATCTGGGCCAGCATACAGAAGCTAGGGCACAGATCAGAAAATGACATAAGGGGGTACAAATGAAAATGACAAAACACAATTCACACAACTGAGTGTAATCCTTTTTCCTGATGAAAGATGGGGAGGTGAGGAAGAAGAGAGAAGCACAAAAGTATTAAAAGTATAGATTCTATGATATGAAGCTCTCACTTATTTGGCTGTGATATTTGTCATTGGGATTCATCATTTGCTCTTCATCAACCAGCTCGGGATTCTTTGCTCCTTATATAACACCCCAAGCTGTTGTAAAGATGGATCCAACAAGGCACAGCTTCATCAGTCCTTCAACTCTGGCTCTCCAACCGATCATAATGATGCCTGCCAATAGTACTACCCCTCATCTTATGGTAGTTGTTGCCCTGAATAGTAATAGCAAGCTGGACAGCTGCGGTGCAGTACTTTTTAATTGAATATAATTATGGCAGGGACTTCGCGCCAGAGGGAATGCTTTGCGTAGAGGGAGACAGATACGGGCAATTAAATACACTAGGAAAATAAGGAACATTTAAAATGCTATTTTCATTGTGCCAGTTGCAATGTGCCATGTGTCTCCAATCTGTTCAGTGTGATTCAATGCATAGATGGATTCAGGAGATGAATATATAGTAGGCCTATTTACCTTGTGATGCTGTTTCAAGATGCTAAAAGCATCATGGGCTTTTTTTGGAATGTACAAATGCAAGAATCTTGCTGCATGCTTCAGCAAAGACAACCACTGTGGTGGAGGAGGTGGTCAGAACTGATACAGATTTATTGGCTCAGCTGGTCATAAAGAAGACTTTATCCTCACATTATATTATGCGAGCCAAGATCTATGCTAGCTACAGGTGAAATATGACTGCTCTGCAGATGCACTTTCTCTCAGTGTTTTGCTCTTATCCTCCCTCCTTCTCTCTCTCTGAACAATTCGCTCTCTCAGGATGGATGAGTTTAATACTGAGGTGGTTAAAAACAAAGGCAGATTTCCTCACAGAATCACATTCTTTTTTATTTGTGGGACAAAAAACAAGCGTTTTCCTCATTCTCCTCAGATTTGAATCCACATCTGTACTAGTTTTTTTTTAAATAATTAACTTCTTTTTTTTTTCTAGTAATTTTTATGCCCTGCCATTCTGCGCTATAGAAAAATGTTGTTGATTATTACTCGATGCAATTAGCAAGAGCAGAAGATGGTAATAGATACAAGCAATCTTAAAACCTTGCAATTATTTATTTGCATTTTAATTGACTCTAACCTCCTGTGTTTTCACACGTTATAAAAGCTCAAGCTTGGCATCCCAAACAATATCTAGAACAAGACAGAAAAAGACACTTTTCTGTACATTCCATATTAAGGAAATACCAAAATAGAACTACTGTTTGTTGCTGCACAGGATACAATTTTATTTTCATCAGTAACTCATTAACCACAAACTCATGAATGAAAATTTGCAGTTTTATTCTTTTCTTAGTTTATTAAAAACTGGCAATTTTTTATAGCTCAACTTCTAAGATTTGCCTTCAGCCTCAGCTCAAACCTTTGCCAAGTAGAGGTTGCAATGTTCAGGTTTATTTATCTTTAAAATGAAAGACAATAAGAGTTAGGAAAACATCAAAACTTTTCTTGAAATAGATGCTCTTAAAACATGTACCACTGATTAGAATTTTGCATACCTTGCTCTATCTGCAATTACTCAAACCATGGTGCAGACAGAGAAAATGTTTTACTATTAAAATCAATATTATTGTCTTTCAGGCGTAAATGAAAATAGCAGGACTTCTTCAAGCCACATAGTGTGGTAGAGGCACATAGTACTTAGACCCTAATGAAGTTCTTAAGTTAAGGGGTCACATATTTTACTATTTATGCTTCACCAACGAGCAACACTATCTCCAAAAGTGGACATTTCTGGGTGATTTCAATATTGCAGCTGAGTAAAGAAGTTTGTTTCCACTAAGATAAAGCTGCTAATTGAGTCTATTGTTAGCATTTTATTTTGTGTGGTCCATCCTGTAATATTGGGTTGAACAGACTCACTTTCTATATTTCTTTTTTTTTCTTTTTCTTTTTCTTTTTATATTTTTATCCCATGTTTTTTTTCCCACTTTTCCACCCAGTGCTCCTATCTACCTATGTACAGTCCTGGTGTCTCATTTATAAATGTTGCGTACACACAAAACAGGGCCTGAAAGTGGCGTATGCCACTTTCAAAGCAAAAGTTGTGATTTATAAAAAACAGACTTGATGGGAAAATGTGTGCACCTGTATACCAAATCTGACCCATGCGTACAGCTATTTTGGAGACAGAGGGAATCGAGGACGCAGTTGGTGAGGTGGTGAAGTGCAGCCAGACTGCATATTACTCCTCTCACACATGTCATTTCAGCTCACACCAAACATTAATTATGGATCCATGTTATCATAAAGATTCACACCTGCATTGTTATATGTACTGATGCTTGTAGTGAGCCAGAATTATTCCATAAACATTCTTCAATATGAAAATATAAACAACAACTAAAATCTCAGATGCTGTAGCACAAAGGAAATCCACTATAATGCTGTTCACGCTCGTGCACACTCTGGCGTGCAGCCATCGGCCTCCTGAAGTGTTGGTGGCTGCGTTAAATGCTTTGGATGGCAGAGTTTTGTACCACCAGACTAAAGTATCTACCCACAGCCCCCTCCCCAACCAGAAAGCTTCACAGAGATCAAGGATCTCTGAGGATGTAACGCGGCGTTTGAGATTAAAACAATGAATGACAGTTAGTGGTCCTGTCCCTGCTTTCCATAGACCATTTGCCCTGGCTGCGTTTTGTTTCACAAGACTCCATGGTCAAATGGTTAACATGCTCGATTTGCATCCGGAAGGTGGCAGGTTTGATCCTCTCCTATTGCTTGCCCGTTTTTTAATCGCAGATCGAATTTAATTAAGTTCATCAGCAATGACATTAATGACGCTGATGGTATCTCTCTGTGTTTGTAGTTTCAGCAGCTTCTTAATGTGCAACAATATCCATGGCCCGCTTTGCATTGACCATTTATAGCTGGATTTGGGCGTGTTCAGGGCGAGATATCAGCCAAATTCACGTGCGCAAACTTCCAGGAAGAGTGTGATTTATAAAGGGGAAATTGCTTGCATTCATGCGTACGCACAGTTTTATAAATCAGAATATTTTTTGCCCTATGCAAACTTTTTGTTTTGGTCGTACGTACACATTTAGTAGGCATTTTAAGCAATGTTTTATAAATGAGACCCCTGGGCATTGCTCTCCCTCTGCCAACCTCGGGAGGGCCCCACACTGAACTCAAGCCTCCTTCTTGCTTAAAGAGTGAGCAGGCCCTTCTTTTTACCCTACAGGGCAGGATTTCCCCGGCTGGACGTAGCGCTAGGAAGGATCAAGTCATTCTAGCCAGATCCTCCCCACCCCCTCAGGTGCCCCGGCTGACCAGGGGGAGGCAGTGTACAACCCAGGACTAGTGCATGTTTTTGTGGGAGTAGCTCACATTAGATAACCAAGGGAACACGGGGAGAACATGCAAACTCCACACAGAAAGCCCTTTCACCAACCCCACCCAGGGTGTGGGTGTCGATGATGTGGAGGAACGAACACACCCTAACTTTCTATATTTCTGTTAGATCAAAGTGGGATTTACTGAGACTGGGCTTTATATTGTTTACAGATGACTGGTATGTGCTTGTGATCAAATAATTGAATATATAATAATACACGGCTGATAAACCCATTCAAAACCTTTAGAAATACTAATAGGTGGTCCCTTTGCTTGCAGCTGAAGAGACCTTGTACTTTATTAAGTTGAGAGACAACATCAGTTGGGTCATGGGGGGCTGCAGCAGATAACCATTCCAGTTTACTTCTTCACATAGAGTTACAAAGGCAATAGCAAGAAAAAATGGTGATAAAAGCTGCAGAAAAGGAGAAAGCATGCTCTGCCTTTGCTCTGACCCGGTTCCTGTTAATCTGCCTACTTTAAAAGATGATATTACCTCCACGCTGTATTTATAGACTCCTCGTGTGATTATTGTATTTACTGCTATATGATTGTAAGTGTTTATTGGTTTGTTTGTTTTTTTTATTTTTTAATAATAATAGGCTGCCAATGTATAAACTCCAGACTCTTTGAATAAAGTAACTCAGTTACTATTACCATGTGGTGCGTTTGTATCAAGGGGCAACTTCCAGCCGTTAAAGTTGAAGCCAGTGCGGAAGTGCTAAAAATGGCAGTTCACCCCTCCTCCGCCAGGGGCTAGCTCCAAAACATTGAACGTCCCGTAGACTCCATGTTAAAAAGGCCAACTTCACAGCAGAAATAAACATGTTTACAGCCTGGTACAAAAATTCATTCTAGGCTGAATAGGTCAAGTTTACCTTCGTGACAACACTGAGGGGGGTGAATTTTTTCATAACTCATCAGTTTAGATGATATTTAATCTTGAAATTGCGCAAATTTAGGGGCCCATTGATTGACAGGCGACAGAGGCAGCTATTAGCGCTAACGGTAGTTGCTAGCGGCTTGCTCTCGCTTTTAAATTTACAGCGAAATCCAGCGGCAAGGAGAGGCAGAGGGGAGCAGAGAAGCACCACATTGGTTTTTAGCTGGCTAACGCTCGCGCCTTAGCTTCAGCTCGCCTACGTTTGTTTGCTACCATTAGCTCCGGGTTAGCGATTATTTACGAGCAACTAGGTGTCAATCATCCGCTTCCCCGCTCACAGCTCCCTTCTCAGCTCCACCTCTTTGCCCATTTCTGTATTTTCCGGGAGTGACGAGATGCGTGACGCTGCCGAGACGGAAACAGAGGGAACCTCCCATTTTGCCTCAAGTCTTCTATTAGCAAACGAGGCGGAAGCTGTGTCCATATTAACAGTCAATGGTTTGTATGTTTCTAGCTTACAAAATACATTTTGTCCAGCAGCTGTGTGCTTCTTCCTGTTTACAGCCAGTGTCGCCAAGTCCACTTGTTAGAAGTGACTGGACTTATTTTTCTGTGAAGCCACTTGCAAATATTGTCAGTCCCAGGTTTTTCGGCTTGTTTTCTTGAGAGTCAAGGATATTTCTGGGGTGGATGAATTAGATGATGATTTGAAAAACAAGCGCTCTGGACACCAGCTTTACAGTTTCACTTGACAGAGCGCCCGTCAGGAGTGCCAGTGCCCGTGGATAAATAGCTTGTGGAAATATGTACAATAATAAAGAGCAGTAGAAGGAGAACACATTGGAGGGTTCACCATCCAAAAAACTCTTATCAGGGAGGCTAAAGGACATCAGTTCCACTGTATCATGACATGAGGAGGACAGTTTTTTTGTTTGTTTTAGGTTTTACCCCAGGTCTTTGAGAGACGGATCGTGTATGTCTGATTTTAATCAAAGCTTTAAAGTTATTCATTGTTTTAAGTTTCAATTGGGAGCATTTTAAACAGTTCTTTTTAAGAAAAGTAATCAGAAATGTATACTTTTAACAGTAATGCATTACTTTTTGGTGCAAGTACTCAATAAAGTAAGTGGGTTACTTTTTTAATTAAGTAACTAGTAACCATAACTAGTTACTTTTTTCAGTAACTAGCAGAACACTGGTAATGGTTACCCCATACGAGAATTTTTTTTTCTCAATGGGTGTCATAAAGCTGGCTTCAATGTATGAATGAAAACACACAAGTTTGGACTTGGAAATTGGACAATGATCATAGTTTGACCAGTAGTCCTTAGTCGCTGTCCTAGCTCAGACCCCTTGGATGAGGTCTATGATATTATTTTCTGTAAGATGGGAGTACTGTGAATTAAATTAACAAATATTTGTATGCCAATACTGTAGTTGCTAATCTTGGCAACTATTTTGTTTATGGCTTGTGGATGTAGCTCCTTGTGATGGACTAAGAAGTGAAAGGACAGTTGGATACAGGAATTACACCCTTATGGCAGACATCTGAACTGTGAAATTAATGCTAAATTTATCCGTTATGGGAGAATAGTTATACTGCCACTTTTACTATGTAAAGTAAGTCCTTCCAGACAATGAAAAGAAAGGCACAACACTATCTTCATAATACCGGATAGATCGCTCTTGTGCTGCTAAACAACAGGGATTTTCTGAAACATGGGCACAAAACCTCTGAGAGTGTTGCGTTGGGCAATAGAATGTTAAATTCCTGAAAGCTGCAAGGTGGGCCCTCTAAGGATTATCCTTGTTTCTCCAGCACATCCTACAACTGCTCAATTTAACGGAGACCAGGGGAGTTAGAGAGTAAAGTCAGCACCTTGGAGTCTTTTTCATCTTTATCAAACTATTACTGAGTCTTAATTGCAGTGAAGATAGCTCAATATGATTATGTGAACAGATAATATTTATTAGTTTTAAAGAGCAACGTAGTGGCTAACAGGTGTAATTGATATCAGAGGGCACTTTTTTTTACCTCGGTGGGAGAGATGACGGGTCCCATCCCAAAAATACACCCCAAAACGATTAGGCACAGTACATTTTTTACAAAAGCTTTTGTTATTTTAAAGAAATACATTGCCAGTCAATTAAACCCAGAAAGCTTTATTTTATTTTCACATTTGCCAAATGTAATATACAACTTCACAAATATGGCCTTTGGGGCACTTCAGACACCTTTCTAGAAACTGATCTGTGACTCCCTGATGAATGAAGCTTGGAGTGAAAACCCAATTTCCTATTTATTTCCTATTCCTATTCTCACCAAAAATGTATCATGATTTGAAAAGTCAGGACTAATTTCTCTGCTACTAAAGCAAATCCAGGAATAAGTTACTACATAAGCTCACCACCAATATGCTCCACAGGTATACTGAATGCTATAAGGGTAAGCAATATTCCCACACACTGTTTAAATATAGAGAGGGCCCTGACAGTCCTACACCAAGCTTCACAGCAGAGACCTCTCTGTTAAAATGGTCTCCAGCCTTATGACTCTTATCCAAAACTTCTATCAGTGCTCCCTTCTCCTCCTCCTCGCTGCTCCTCCTCCCTTTTCTTCTTCTCCTCTTTGTCTCTCAAGGGATGGGATTTTGCTTCTATAAGCCTTCTATCACATTCGGTATTTCACAAAAGCACTTTTTCCCCCTTCCAGCACACATACACACTTCTGGATTCTTGTGGAAGTGTTCTCACCGTACTGTCGCAGTCTTCATGTCTGTCGTCTCCAATGCTTTGTCTTTTTCTGTTATTCTTCCTTTTTGTAATCATCTCAATCTCGTTTTCTCCTCTTAATCTTCCTCTTTGCCTTGCAAAAGTACTCACTCCTCCTTCCTCATCGCTGTGCTGGATCCCTCTCATTTCCTTTCGCCCAAAACTATACTTCTTCGCACTTCACTCTCTCAATTTTAGCACTCCTCTCCTACAGTTACATTGCTGCTTTATACAGTAATGATTCCGGGAAAGCATTTGAAATGGATCTTGAAAGGGTTTAATTCCCTGTAATCGATACTATTTCTGTTTGGCCTTTGTGCTAACTTCTGCCTCCATTTATTTTTAATGCAGCCTGGAGGGGAAAAAAGTGACACTCCATTTAGTTGCGGAGTTGATTCAGCAACACTGCTAAACATAAGTTGTCATATTCTAACATTACTCTAATTACGGAGGATTAAATAAACCTCTCATCATAGTATACCACAGAAGTTGCTATTATGCAAGATTGGCTTAAAAGATAACCATAGAGAAAAACAGCCACCAGCTTGTTTACCATTCAGAATGCAATTTTCTTGTCTAGTGCAACTTTTAATGCACGTGTAGGTACATTATTGATGATAAATTACTAATGAATCATTGAAGATATGTCCTACAATGAATTATTTGTATAGAGTGCACAATCTGTCTGTTCAACAACATTTGTGTTTGCACTTGTTTGTCCCTTTTATTTAGACCCTAGAGTTATACTAAGGTGATTTTCATCCTGAAAAGATTTTTTTACTCATCATTATTGTTAGTCAAAGCTTAGATTGCCTATGTGTTGTGTAATGTCTCAGAGGCTCAAGTGTTGGACCAGAATAGAGTCACTCCTCAAAATTCCCAAATGCACTTAGGAGCATCTTAGTCAGGAAACAGGCGTCACTCTGATCATAGCAACTTGCTTCCCATTGCACTTAATTTTCTTCCCTGACGCAGGCTCTTCCCTTATGTGTAATGGCACTCAGTCTAGTCAGACAATAAACTACAATGCAGATGGAAATATTTTGAGGTAAACCCCCATTACAGGATGTGGTTAATATTTCAAAGATGCTACCCATCAGCCCAGAGTGCACAGATTGCAATAGCCTCAGGCTAATAATACCAGAGCCTAATCTCACTGTGCACTGAATATGTGAGACTTAATAAAAACAGTACAAGTCAATGAGCCACTCTTTGTCTTATTGAGAACAATCTGGGATACTTGGATGAGCTGTATGTACAAGAGCCATTTATGTATGATTAAATGTGTACATGATATATCCAGACTCAATCATGCCCCAAAGTCATACTTCATAATCATCCTATTAAATTGCTTTGTTTTCCTCTATTTTTTCCACATCTTTGTTTTCCCCCCTTTTTATCATCATCCCTCCTACTGACTCTGACTTTCTGACTTGTGCATAGATCCTTATTGTCTAGTTTTTAAATATTTTTTTGTCTGCTTATCCTCATTACTCTCACTTAAGCCCTTTTCAGACATGAGAAACGCATTGTTGCGTAAAATTACTCTCATTTACTTGGTACCTACTAAAGTTAACCAGCCTGGTCTCACAGAAATGAAACAAATAAATATGAATTCACCATTACATTACATTGTGGAGACATGTAATATATTAAAAAAAATATGTGTCTGCCCGATGAAAAGCAGAAAGCTTCTACTTAAAGGTAAAGTACTGTTTTTTAACCTGGACCTTATTTATAGCATGAAATACATTCATAAACTCATCCGGACAATTTTGAAGTTATATTTAGATAATGTTTGAAGAGATATTTAGATAATTTGCACTGGCGTGCATATCCATTCAATGGAAGTGGTCAGTGGTAAATAAGACATTATCTGCTATTTTTAAATGGGATCGTGCACATAATCTCCCCTGGTCAAGAGAAGTCTCAGAAATACTTTCTTCTGCTAATTTACATTTCATTTTTAGTAATAATC
>JAPMNP010725711.1:0-13064 GCA_029874935.1 Atherina boyeri
GAGAGAGAGAGAGAGAGAGAGAGAGAGAGAGAGAGAGATGGGGTCAGCATCATGACCTCCACTTCTGCCACTGAGCTGTGCAAAGACCTCGTTGGCTGTGAGGAGAGTACGTCAGCGCCTCTCAGCGCTCCAGTATAACCCCCTCAAACCTCTGGCGGTCACACAAGTGTGAAAGTAGCAGCTCCAACTGTTGCCCGGACAAACCCATTCAGCATCCAGGTCCCTCGCGGTCTGATAGAGAGGAGGGAGAGTGCGCAACGAGCACGTAGCGGAAAGGGAGAGCAGAGGTGGAACATTTGCGCACAGTCTTTCAAGCGTGGATTGTTCTTGGCGCTTCTTCGGATAGTTTTGACACTCTTTTTTGCACGGTTTGCCTTTTGGAATTTGACACTGAATTCTTCTCAGCACTTCAATGACAACATTAAATATGATTTCCTCGCACCTGTTTCTGCTGATTATAAACTATTTCCTGGCTGCTGCATCGGTTTCGGGGGACAGCAGTTTCCTCCAACTGTCGTCAGATCTCTTTTCAAGTGACCTGGATGAGGACATGGTCTCCCAGCATATGTACAGATTGTACGAGAAATACAACAAGGAAAACCGCCTGAAAGAGGGAAACACTGTCAGGAGTTTCAGAGCCAGCCAAGGTGTGTGAACCTGTTTACAATACGCCGAAGATTAATAAGCCTCCTCGTAAGAGCGCTCAGATGCATCTATTTAGATGTCGTGGAACCAAAAATACCTCCGCGTGCCATAAGTGCACCAGTAATCCGCTGCAACAAAAAGCAAAAAAAAAAAAAATGTGTAGACATAAAATCCCTTGATCCTTTGCGGGGATGGTTATTAAAAGTGCAAGCACTCAGTGGAGCTGCATGGCTCAGCCTGCCGCTCTAAATAGGAAGGATTGTTTTGGAACAGTCTGAGAATGCATTTAAATGGTTTTGGGACAATGTGGGCTCCCTGGGTTTATAGTAGCAGCTGTGCCCTTTCTGTGCAGTGTGATCAGTTACCCCAAACAGGCGCGCACGAATACATGTGAGACCCTGCGAGCAGTGCATAGTAAAATACAATACAGTTCAACCTCAGTGGCAACTGTGCGTTGCGCACGGTCATTGTGGTGGCTTCCTGTTGTTCCTGAAAGGCACGAGTGACTCCAAGCCCTGGAGTCAAGAGGCTTAAAGCACAGTCGTTCCCCTCTGTCTGATGCTGTTTTTACAAACACAACTCACAGACATTTATATCCCACATAGTTCTCAGATAGCATATCATAACACGTGTGTATTTTTACTGTAGAGGCTTGGTGTAATCTAAGGAGAGATGTAAGAGAGTCTTCACAACAATGTGAGACCTGTTGAAGCAGTCGATTATGTCTTGGTGTCTAAGCAGACAGTGGCGGCTGTTTTAAGCTTAAGGGGAAGCTTTAAGAGAAACTGAGGTAAGCATTTCCATATGCAGGCTGATTCAAGGTAATGTATATCTCCTGAGTCAGTCCATACTTCCGTTGAACTCTTATACAATGAACAATAACTCTGCTGTTGAAGTTAATGTTCATCATGAATATGCAGCTCTCTGTTCAACCCCCTCCATCCCTGCTTGCCAGATCCCCAGAGTCTGGTTCCTCTTAAGGGCACCTTCTGAAATCCTACCAAGGTATGGAGCTGCGTACCCGTCCCACAGCTCAGTCATGTACATAGCACAGTGTAAGGAATGGTATTTTAATGCTCCAGTTTTGAGGGGAGTTTAACCACAGATAAGTGCTTTTGGCTCAATAATCGACCTCTTTAAAACCCATTTCCCCTGGATTTGGCACTTTTGCACTGTGTATTTCCTTCCGTCTTTCTTTCTTGAGAAATTCTTTCTAAAATTAATGGTAAGAGGTGCATTACTGAACGCTCAAATGCCCACATTCAAATACATTTCAGTTCCTGGTTGCATTGCCTGCACTGGCAAATGTTTCTATCTTCTAATAAAATCAAATAAATGTTGCATCAAAAGCAAAATGAAAGCCAGATAATCACAAACCAGCTTTGGCTCATTTATCCCTTTCAAAACCAGACCACGGACGTACACAGGGGAGACAAAATTTTAAAAAAAATGTCCATGTGCAGCTTCAAATGGACAAAAAAAAAGTCACTTAATGAAAAACAGTGCTCACTTTTTGTTGTTCACCTGCTTTACTGACTCTGTTTGTCTTTGCAGACTTAGCTGACCACAGGATGATGTACCGACTCAACCTAACAACTCTCCAGGACTCCGAGGTCATCCTCTCTGCCACATTTCACTTCTTCGTTGATAGGCACCCACATCCAAAACCCTGGTTCTGTAAACGCTTCAAAAGCCCACCCTGTCGCTCCGCAGCCTTCCACCCTTCTCCGTCTATCAGCCTGATACTTCGCTCCGTCTCTTCTGGGTCAGAGGCCAGATCTGGGTCAGTAGGGTCATTTCTAGGCAATGTGACCTTCCACCCCCACAGGAGAGGGGTGTGGCAGATGAAAGATGTGACCCAGGTCATAAAAGAAGTATGGGACAAGGGTCAGTTGCTGGTTTCAGTTGAACTGGACGTAGGCCAGCAGCACCATAAGAAACCAGAGGAGGTTATCTCTGCTGGCAGCATGCCCTACCTGTTAGTGTACGCTAATGATCAAGCCTTATCAGAGCCCAACAGTGTGGCTGCAAGCCTTCAGAGGTATGACCCATTAAGTGAGGGAGGAGAGTTCCTGCAAAGACCTAACTCCTCACCAGATGTGAAAGGACGAGTTAGAAGGGAAACAAATCTGCTCTCTGATCCCATCCAGAACAACGAGGTGCCTGAGGTCGACTACTGGCTCAGTGGATACAGAAAAGATGATCTGTGGGAGAGCAACTGGTACCTTGCACTCAAACCCAAACCTAAATCAGAAAAGAAGGAAAAGAAGAGAAAGAACAATGAGGAAGATGGAGAAGGGCAAAGCAAAGGGGGGCATGAACATCAGGTTCTCAAAGAAGCAGTGAGAACATCACAAGGGGTCAAAAGTGATGATCCCAGTGCAAAAAAGCTCAAACATACTCGCTCACATGTCATCAGTGACTGGCAAAAAAATGAGCGGAGAAATGAGGGAAAAGTTGTAAAGAAACACAAGGGCAGTGCTAACACTCAGTCACCTATCCTGAGTTTTGATGAGCAAACAATGCGGAAGGCCAGAAGACGGCAGTCTGGCAACGGCCAGCACAGAGGCTGCTCCAGGAGGACACTCCGAGTGGATTTTGCAGATATTGGGTGGAGTGAGTGGGTCATAGCACCCAAGGCTTTTGATGCCTACTACTGCGCTGGCACTTGTGGTTTCCCTATGCTACAGGTAAGGGCATATACATCTAACTCACTCTACATTGTCTTATTATGTTTCCTATTTCCACCAGCATGTAATACTGAATAATTATTGTGTGTTGTTCTCAACCTTTTAATAGTTTTTGTCTTATTTCCTTTAATCTCCTGCATTGAAACTCCACCAGGTGGTGAGGCCGTCTAACCACGCAACTATCCAGAGCATAGTGCGAGCTGTTGGGATCATCCCTGGGGTTCCTGAGCCCTGCTGTGTCCCAGAAAATATGAGTCCTCTGGCTGTGCTCTTCCTAGATGAATCCAGGAACCCAGTACTCAAGGTTTACCCCAACATGACCGTCCAGTCCTGCTCCTGCAGATAGGGAGAGGGTGAGAGTAGGGCACAAACTGGGGTAGCTGAGGAGATCAACCCAAAACAAGACTAATGGAGACAGACCTGTGCATCTGTTAAGTGGTTTCCTGATCCTGAGAAACAGTCATTCTGCCTGGCGATGTTCCTTAAGGAACACGGGCTGTTGAGAAATCACTTCCATCTCCTCTGTCCTGCGGCAGCAGACTTGAAGAGACACATTGTCTGGCATCTGCGTTGGCGGGAGAAACACATGTAAAGTCAGCTTGCAACATGCCTAAGAATCCTGGTAGTTTTTTATGCTGTGTTTAAAATAATATTGAGGATTTCTTAGACCAGAATATTTGAAGGATGTTTTCCTCATAATTGCAAGAAAGTTTTGCAAAGAACTCATGGTGAGTTTGCGTCCGAGATTTCTTTGAATACAAAGACTATAGATTAAAAAACTTTTATAGTGTGTCATCAGGCAGCTCACACAGCAGCATACATATGAAAGAGATTATATAAACATGTCAAGATTTCTTTTATGTGTGTTTACAACAGCATCTTCCACATTGTACAAGAAACATTCATTTATTGCAAGACAGCAAGGTTATTACATTCTTGCTGTTGAGATCATAAAAGGAAGTTTCCAAATGGACTGTGAAGAGCACCTGGAATTCATTTACACCTCCTCAACCCGCATAACTATTCAAAAATGT
The DNA here is from genome assembly GCA_029874935.1 of Atherina boyeri. Taxonomy (NCBI): domain Eukaryota; kingdom Metazoa; phylum Chordata; class Actinopteri; order Atheriniformes; family Atherinidae; genus Atherina; species Atherina boyeri. The sequence continues at coordinate 4,370 of JAPMNP010725711.1, forward strand.
TAGAGTGAGACCATGAATATTTTTCTATTTTAAATGTGAAATACGATTAAACATTTTGTCATAGTTACTAGATTTTTAGATGAGTGTTTTGTACATGTATATTGTTTAAATTATGAAAAGTTAGCCTTCTATAAGTTAGAATAAAGAGTAATTTAATCCACTGGTCTTTCTACAATATTATTGTTTTACACAGGATATGTTTTTCTTGGAAATTGCTGTGCATAGCGTTTGATTTGTAGGGTGAAATTTTCTGTCAAAACAAACCTAAAAAGGGCACCACTGTTCCAACACAGCTTAGTACAAAAGCAGGAAGGTTCCACTCTGAAATAGCCCACGTTCCCCGAAGGCTCCTTGAACGCATTTATACTCCACACCAAAGGCTCAGGCGTCCAGCAAATAATATGACAGATGCGACCGCAGTAGATTAATGGAAGACGCAGGCATGCATCTATTAGGATGTCAGCCACTTGGACTTCAAAAACATAGCGCACTTCCTCTTTTCTGCTCATGTGCCCCCAACCCCTTCATTCAAAACTAGAATATTTTCAAGTGCAGGGTTTTCTTCTTCAATAACATTTCTTCACAGATGTTTGCAGACAGATGACCTAAACCTCTTTGACTTTGCTGCTTGTCGCCTCTATCCAGAAGAGGATCAAGGTGACACATGTGGCGTCTAAACAATGTGTCAAACTGACAGTGAAATGATAGAGGAAACCATTAGATTATCAACCCATTACTTTGTGGTTGTTTTGTCTGAAACCTCAAAAAGTTGGCACAGTGTGTCCACATCTGTTTTCAGCACCCAAATGCTTTGAAGTTTGCCACAACTGGACACTAAAATTGCCTCAAAGAGAGACATTGACTTGTGAAAAAGAAAGAAAAGAATGAATCCACACACAGCTTATTGCATTAGAAAATGATGCTATAAGTATTTTGGCATGTGTGCAAAGTGCTTGAAGACCATTATGTCTATGAATCATTTGTTCATCTTTTTTCTCTATATTGTTTTTCCATTTCATTCAGAAATATTGCAATATGTGTTCACTATATTTAAAGTTTTTTGTTTGTTTGTTTGCTTGTTTGTACTGTTTTATAGATAAAACTAATCAAAGAGGATTTCATCGGTTTTCAACAACAGGACAAAACTCTTTGATATGAAAACAGGGATCTATATATGAATATGAGTCATATTCATATATAGATCCCTGTTTTCATGACTAAGTTAAATATGTACCTATACTTCAAACTTTGAGGCTCTTACTAATTTATAGGAAACAATTAAGAACCAAATTAACTCCTCATCCAAAACTTATTGCTAGTTTTCTAAAATAATTAAGCAATTTCTATTCAAAATGTGTTAATAAAGCGAGTGAGGAATAGAAAATCATTAATAAGTACTTATTTTAAGAAGTGTGATACTGTAGATCAGTATAAGTTACAAGTGAACAATAGCCTATATCACTGAATCATAGTTACTGATGTATTAATCCAGAAATCACTTTTATTGTTGCTTAATGCAGACTTTTTTACAGACCGTCTTCATGAGTAGATCCTGATAATGTTGAGCCAATCAGCACAATATTTGCCACACATTTGGTATACTAATCATGCCAACCTTTTCTGAAGCAAAATCAGTAGGACGTAATAAGGAATTTTTACTAGGTTTATTTATTTCTTTGTTATCAGCTTGTGATATACTTATGTCTATGTGTATGTTTGAGTAAAGAGGTGCACCTCACTCAGTGATATGTATCACAAATTATGGTCACTCAATTTTTCACTTATATTGGAATTTCCAGTTATTTTTCCAGTAACTTGCCATTATTTCAATGTTGTTAACTTATTTACAAAAAACACTTTAAGTATTAGCAGTTGGTTCCTCATTTGCTTCTTGTTGATTAGTCAAAATTGTATTTACAGTACCTTAATGCTAATTGTTATCTTGAACTTGATTTATTGTAGGTGAGCTCAGTTTAACAAATAAATCATCAATAAGTGCACTAAGTAGTTGTGATTTAGGTGTCTTTTATAGAACGCTTTATGTATTTTGTAAACAGTCATAGATTTAGATCAATTTACAGAGATCAATTTTCAATAATAAGTTGAAAGAAGTCAAACTGAGTGGCCTTTGATTAATCCATCCATCCTTCAATCCATTGTCTATACCTGCTCATTTCTGTGCACGATCATGGATGTGCTGGAGCCAATCCCAGCTACTATAAAGTGAGACACAGGGCAGATTTCCAGTCCATCACTGGGCTACCTAGATTCAGTGCTGCAAAACAATAAAAGATAAAAACTTCCAAGAATAGCAAATGTTTTATGTTGAACCAGTAATATCAATAGAGCAATTCTATCACTTGATCCTGGTTATAACAATTAGGATAAAGTCCATGTCAAGTTCAATAAAAAGGTTGAGTGAAGAAAATGAAGAATACTTAGGGAGGTACTTATTGCCTGCAACTGAGTATTTGCATTAAAAAGTGTTGTTTTAATATAACATGTCATCTCTAAAATCCTCTTTTTTAACTCAGATTTTATGTTGGCTTACAAAACTTATGATGGCAAGGAGAAAGACCCAAAATTCATGATTCAGTTTTTCTCCGTTCTGAACAAGTGGAAATGTTGAACAACTACAAGCTGACCATTTTACAAATGCACTATTTATGGTCTAACCTCCATTTAAACTATGATGATGACTGTAATTAGGGTTATTATAAATCATGTTTACATTATGTCCTTGCTTCAAAGAAGGCGGGCCTATATGACTATAATGAACACATCTACTTTTATTTTTTTTCCTCATTTCCAAACTGATCCCCTTTACGGGCTGAACCCACAATCTGCCATAGAAAGTGAGCCCCATGTCAACCGCAATCACGGTCACAGGAGAGCACTTTCAATGGTCTGTTCCAGCCGAGAAAACCACAGTAGTCTCGGCTCTAACAGCCTAATATGTTTAAAAGCCAAAGTGAAATGAGGCAAGTGGGGAACCAAAAACAATATTTGTTTTTCCATATGATGATGGTCCAATTAAAGGAGAGCAATACAGCCATTATTAGACAACAGAGGATTTTTTGTGTCTGGGCTGAAATGGCCTTTTCCTCCCCTGGTAACTGAGCTAAGAGTAGTAATATTTCTGTTCATTAGGAAATAGCACTAATAGAGTGACACTGTGTCTCTTAATCACCCATTCAGTCATGTGGGTCCCGTTTTGTTCGATTTAAAGATCTTATTCGGCATTTAGAAGGCTGTCTTAAAACTAGGCAAACGATAATAGACATGTGCCGTGTTTATATTCTCACAAATACACTTTACAAGAGTTTTGTGATTACTTCCCATTCAAGTTATTTCTATAACAATTATCCATGAATATATCTGATCTACATTATATTTCCAATAGAAACATTACTTTACTCCCAGATGGCACCAAATGACTGATTTCAGTATGTGAACAAAAAGGACTGGAAAGATGAACCTTGTGATGAACAAGTAGAAAACAGTAGTGTAGGGGTGCTACATGCCTGCTTTCAGTACAGAGTGACCGAACAGGGTCTAAGCTTGACTTTCCCATGAACTGCATGCCTTCTTCCTGCCTCATTTACCTGTAACAGAGAGGGGCTATTTATGTCCATCAGTCCACAGCTGGCTCTGAATGGGTAATAATCTGTCCAGGATTATGGAGAAATGTAAAATCACTAATTCAATGAAGTGGAGCGTGGACTCAGTAGATTTGTAAATGACTGATAGTCAAGAAAGCTACCTTTTAAACAAAAACTTGGTTTAATTTTGAAGTTGCACCCTGGAAGTAGTCAGTGTCAGCTGACATTTCCTTAATACCACACAGATATTAAATAGGGAAATTGGGTAAAGCCAGATCCCAAATTTATGTTCATTTTTGTTGACATGAAATGATTTAAGAGCAGTTTTATGTGTTTAACTATCCAAAAACCTGCCAAAAAGGCAGAAAAGAAAATTAAAAGTACTTTCCCTTTTTCCTCCTCTTTTTTCCTTACACAAAATGTTCTATAAATCCGGCTTTGAACGTGATAAAAAACATTCACAGTAAAAACCTTCACCATGTGAGAGTGCATTTTCTATTGTACATAAAAAATTTAAAGTGAAAACAAAAACCAAGCAAATTATCTTTAAAAAATTAACATATGGACATGGAACTTCTTTATGATTACCATGAGTTAGGTTGAATTAGCTTTCAGATATTTTAGGATTTCATCTAAAAATGGAGCATTTTTTGCTTAAAATGGACTGATCTGCATAAATGTCAGACAAACGCTGTAAAATAAATACCCAAATGTGCATTTTGTTAGACTGCAGACTGCAACACAACACATTATGGAAGCAAACNTTTTTAAACCAGGCAATGATTATTTAGTCTGTAGGCTAGTCTTCAAACTTTTTAGAAATAAATGACAGCAAAGTAAAAACACATGCCTGTTCCCCAACCCAACCTTTCTACAATAGGAGAGAATTGGTCTCAGTCGCCGCCTGTTGGAACAGAAAAAATACTGACACCCTTTCTCCCCTAAAGTGGAGGACGAAAAAAATCACTCGACAACATTTTTTTTTCTCTTTTTTTACTTTTGTAATTTTTGATTTCCAAACGAATTGGGCAAGTGAACTCAGTCCACGTATGCACAAATAAAAGCAGAGAAAAGCTGGTACAGAGGAGAAACTGCGTCAAGATAGCCCAATTAGTGACAATCATGAGCTGCCCTCAAATCTCTCGGTCTTTCTTCCCTCCTGAGTTCCATAAGGCACAAATCATTAACTGGCTTTCCTTTCATTGGGAACCACAGGGCAGACTAACTGCAGTGAGATCAGCTTATGCGTACCTCTATCGTCATCTAGTGGACAGGCCATGATGATCAAGTGTATAGCTATTTTTTTTTTTTTTACAGCTACATTCATTGATATACACCAAGAATCTAAACTTAAATATGAGCATCATTTTAAAAAATAAATAAAGTTTTCTTTTGTTTGTTGTTGTTGTTTTCCCCCCTTTATCTCTCAGTTATGGGAGGTCATGTGTCTGGACAGGTGGTGCCGCTCTCTGAAGTATTCGTGACAGATCGGGCAGGTAAGTTTCTCCTCCCTCCTCCGCCTCACCTGAGACTCAGCCGCGAACTCTTTCTTGTGATGAGAGCGCATGTGGAAAACGAGGTCTGAGGTCATGCGGAAGGACAGGTTGCATTTGGCGCACCAGTTCTGCACCGAGACGCCGAACGAGGTGAAAGTCGGCGGGAGGATCGTGAGGGAAGGTGTGCTCTGCAGCTGGGTGCCAATGTTCCTGGACCAGTGCTCCGGTGCGTAAAGGAAAGCGTTGCTTAATGCAACTGGGGAGGGTACAGACTGCAAGTCGGTGCTCAGGATGTTGGATGACATCAGATTGTTGTATCCCAGAACAGTCCTGGTGGTAAAACCGTCAGTCATCTCCTCCAGGCGGCTAGAGGGGGCTGTAGGAGCGCTACTCAGATTTGCCTGAGGGGCGAGTGGACAAGTTCTTTTACTCGGTTTACAAAACGCACTTTTCTCCACACCTCGATTGTTGGACAGCACCAGAGAAAATGCGCTGTAATTACCTGAGTGCAAGCCAGAGCTTTCTCCAACCTCCAACCGCGTTTCCCTCTCTCTTTCGTGCGCTAAAGTCCCGCTGGCTTTCCCAACTTCAGTTAAATCATCACTTTTACGTCCCACATTGTCCGTTTGTACCTTGTCAGTTTTCCTTTTCCCCTCCGGAGAAGAGGCGTCACCTGCCGGCTGGTCACAGCTCTTACTCAGCTGTGTTATATTATCGTTTGAAATATTCGTTTTTTCTAACAGAACAGTTTTTCGCCACTTTGGGTGAAGACTTTCGTCGCATTTCCTTTTTCTGGGGGAAACATCTGAGTCCTCGTTGCTGCTGGATTTCTTGTCCTCCAAATCTCTGGCGATGTTGTGGAAATCTGTCACTCGGTGTTGCCTTTTAGTTTCCACATGCTTGCGCACGTAAACCTCGCGGCTCCAGGTGTCACTCTTTGTTGGAGTACACAGGAATCGGCAGTGGGCCAAGAAAGGATACTCATTGGCGAAGACCTGGTTGCATCGACCACATTTGAATTCTACAAACGGAAAAACAAAAATGACACTAATGAACCCATATTTTAGTTTGACTAAACAATGTAATAGAAAATGTTTACACGTGAAGTTCCAAATTGTTGCAGTTTTAAAATCAGATGAAACACATGATTAAGTCAAATTGGCTTCAATGAGGCACAAAAGTCCCCTAAACATTTAGACCACAAAGCAGCCATTCCGTCTCACCTTCGTTTGATCCTTTGCGCATGTCTGCAAAGCCCAGCAGATGAGACAGTTCCTGGTCGTACCACACCAGCAGCTCTTCCTCCGGCCGTATGTCCCGGGTGGTCCGCACATACAGCTGACCCGCTTTCAGAAAGACCTCTGTGTTCTGCTCCTCTCTGTTTCGCGCAGCCTGCACGAGCCGCAACCAGGACAGCACGAAGGCAGAATTGCGCATGGCCTCTGGGTCGACCTGTTGGTGGAAACAGCAATATCTTAGTCCTATTTTAATTATTGCTGAACATTTTGTCTGTGACCCGTATTTTTCAGTTATATTATTCACGTCTATAAGTGTTTGGTCTATTTAATGATTTAAATCCCAAACATGGCCAAAAGAAGCAGATTTCTTTTTCCAAGAAAAGTCGCTGGCCCTATAAGTGGGCTCATACAGTGGGCACGAGCTCCTTGTATACATGTCTCTTGACCTCACAACTATGACTCACCCTGAACACGTAGGATTCCACTCTCTTGTCGCTGGATTTCTGCGCTATGAAGGCGATTGTGTCGTAGAAAGTGTTTTGGAGAACACATGGACCAAAGCAGGTGCCCGCCGGGATGCTGCGCGTCACTTCCACACTGGTGTAGAGGTCCGCTGGATGCTGGAGGAATTTGCTGTCACCGGTCCAGACAGAACGAGACAGGAAAGCGTGATCCATCGTTAAACTGGAACAGAACACATAATAAGTTAAAGATCAGGTTTACAATGAAAGCTGCTGTTGGAAAAGAGAAGTAACAGAAGAACTACTGGCCTAACTATTTTAGTAGCCAACAGTGTCAAATTTAGTCAGTTGTGACATTTTGAATCGTTTTATTATTTTATACTTTGTTTTCATTTTAAAGGATGAATTATTGGGCTGCAAAGAATTTAGAATAACTAATGTTTAAATGATCTGACATAGCTATATCATTAGCCAATTTGGATTTCCTCCAATGCGCATGGATTTTATCATCCTCTGAAAACAAGATCATTTGTTCTCCAGATCTGTTTCATTATTTTGTGAAATTAAAAATCCCACTGTGAAGCAGGCGCAGCCGGTGTCGAAGAAAAATGATTTGTGTCGTTCTTTGTCTCAGTTTTTCACTCGGTTAATCCTTTTGTCTCCGCATCTGCCGTGAGTCCAACTGCCTCCTCTGTGCGCAAAAGAAGTTCAATACGTTTTCAAAATCAATGAACGCACGTAAAATTTGAGACTGTTGATTTTCCTCCCTGATCATTAACGCGTGTCAGATCTTGACTCTCCGTTTTAGAGATGCTGCCAGCAGATCGCACAACATTGTAAGCATCTGGTGCCAATCTAATAATGTCAGCTTCTCTAAATGATGATAATAATAAAAAACAGTCTTAAATTTGTTTGTTAAAATCTAGTAGGTGGAAAAGGCAAAATAAGGATTGCCGCGTGGACTTACCCGCCGGACATTGAGGAGGATGCTCGTGCGGCTTTAAGTTGCAGCAGGTGCACTGAACCTCTGGAACTAAGCCCTGTAGTTGCCGTTGAGACGAGCTACTTCACCGACTGAATCCTCCTGCGCACTGTCTCCTCTCCTCTCTCTCACACTCCCACTTATCCTCTTCACAGGACGCACTGAAGCGTGGCGCATTGATTTAAGCACGTGCGCGCTCACTCTTACACTCGCGCGCACACCCGTAGTTTACTCTGCAAATTCTCCTTTGTGTGGTTACCAGATATTATGCAGTCAATTGTGACTTTTCGTTCAGCGTAGATAGAAGTAGTTGTTAGAGGAAAGAGTGATGACTTGGATAGGGGAATAAAATGGCACATTTTGGCTCCTGTATGGTTTCACAGCTTCCTACGGGGCCCCACATGTTCCCGATGCTCTAAAACACTTTTAGAGCAGCTTACTTTATAATCACACAATTAAGACCTCAAACATATTGTTACAAAAACGTGTTACATTCAGGGAATTGAGAAAGCATTAACCTTATAGGCGTGGCATCACTAACTATGGTTTTTTCTAGTTTTTAATGACAGAAAATGCATTGATTCTACTGAACAGATGCATATTCATTCTCGCTGCAGCTGTAGCGCATGCACACTGTATGAGACTAAAGAAAAACAATGTGAGATTGTAAAATTGGCTACTTTTGCATGACATGATGCAGGCTGGTCTGGACTTGCCACTGGGAAAATACATTATTCATAAACTAAATGTTTCTGTCTAATGAGCATTTAATGATTATTCTGCATCAGAGCTTCAATTTGGGTAAATATCCTGCTGGTTTCTGGGCCATTTCTTTTGTAATGAGAAAGTGGGAACTCACAAAAAGCCTTCAAGGAAAACTAACCCCCCCTTTTTTTCAAAGTATAATTAAATTTTT
>JAPMNP010725722.1:6956-19555 GCA_029874935.1 Atherina boyeri
CCCCCATCCCCATCCTAATGCTGATAATTTTCATACAGCCCCTAAAGCAATGCAGAACGTCCACTGGGAGCAGCTGGAATGGGAACTGTGATGACATTTGAAGCACTAAATGTACCCACGAGAATTTTTCTGTTATTCCATTTTATATTTAATACCAGCTAAGTATAATCCATATGTGTAGTCATTTGTGAGCCCTAAATGGCAACTAGATTACACAATGGAAACTGCATAGGTGCCAGAAGCACATTTCCAAAGAAGGTAGGCCCTTGTATGTCAAACTCTACAAGACTGCTCCACACTTAAAACATTAACAAGCATTCATAGCATTATCTAACAGTAGCCTCAGTTTAAGACAGTCCAAAATAGCTCACGGGATGGGCCAAAGGATGGAAAAACATTTACAAAGCTATGTCTGGCGAGGGAGCTGTCATGTTTCCATCCAAAAGAATTGTTCAAGGCCAGAAATGAGACTCCAGACAAGTTTTTTACCACCATTAGTTTCTCAACAAAGGTAAAAAGGCAGTTATAGATGATTTGTTTCAAAGGTCATGGATGTAGAAGAGAGAAAAAAATAACTCAGCTGTTCATAATACTACAAAAGAAAGATAAAAGTGATTTTTTTTCCCTTTGAGAGATGAACAGATGAAGTCCACTGAAAAAAAACAACACAGGGATGATTCAATTATTCAAACTCAAGCACAGGCATCCCCCTCTTAATGCCTCATGCACAAAGACTAATGTTTTCCCTTGGTGCAATAAATAACTTTATATTCCCATGGCAATAAACAGTTCACCTGCACAGATGATCCCAGGGTCTACCCTCATATTTGTTACTGCAGCTTTTTAATCTAACCTGAGCCAACCTGTCATGCTCCATCAGACGTGGGAATCTGATACCTCAGGAGAACTGTTGCTTTCGCTTTGCTTTATGCTTCCCACTGCACCACCAACTCCCCCATACCCCAACACATTGAACCTGGGAGCAGAGAGAAAGTCACCCGCATCACATGAATCAAGCACTGTGACAGGGGGTTCGTTGGGTCCGGGATCACACGGAGGATCACAAGTCTCTCTTTTTACTCCTCCGTATCCCATCTCTGTTAGCTGGGGGTGAGAGAGACGGGGTGACCCTCTAAAGGCATATATTTCCGTTGATGAAGAGATAAATCAGATCATTTCTGGAGTAAGGAAGGGAGCACAGAGAGCGCCTTCTTGGTCATCCCCCTTTGAGATGTAAATGGCACGGTGGCACTGAAAGGGGGCCAGGTGTCCGATGCAAAGAGGGAAAGCGTGACGGTGCATGCATTCCTCAAGGATCTAGACCATTAACTGTTGCTTTGCCTCATGTGAGGAAACAGCAGATAGCATAATGGTTCCTAATGGACTTGGTGGAATCACACAGCAGGTAAGTATGATTAATAGCTATCAACAACTACTCTCTAAAGTATTAGCCATTTCTACTGCACCTGCAAAGATATTGATAAAGTAAAAATGCTCCAAAAAACAGTCAGGATAGTGACCATTTCCAAATGTCTTTGTTAATCACTACACTGAACTCCTGATGACAAGAGGTCAACAGCTGCAGCTCACACCTTGCTGGACGATTAGGAATGAGCTGGCTGGCTTACTGAGGTCATCAAGGCAGCTATTTGCAATGAACTCTTTCAAGCCTCAGGCAAAAACCTCCAATATCCCACACCTTGAGGTGGAGAAAAGGGTCATTTGGCAGTTCAAACAGTAAATTAAGAAAAGAACAACAACCTGTTATTAGTCTAAACAATGAGAAGGATCAGGAATGACCTCTTTACGAGAAAGAGTAGTTTTTGCTAAAGAGAAAGGCTGTGGGGTCAAATATGTTGTGCATACACTCCTACTTTGGCTTCACAATCTTTCTTCTGCTTCCAGGATGCCCAGACAGTCTGACACCAGACCATGGACTCCCATTTGATAAGATCCTGTAACATGTTGGCCTGTCTGAGATGACACATACAGAATGGCATTGTGATGGGGAGGAAAATTTAACGCTAACTAAATTATGCTATCAGTGAGGACATGTTACCAAATCTTCAAAGTGCAAAAGACAGTTGCTAAGGAACCCTTTAGCCCAGTTTTTTCACAAAGTCTTAAAAATAATATTGTAAATGTTAGGTGCTTAGCATCTAACCTTATCCGGAGCTGAGTTTACAAAAAAGTACTGAAGGCATAGCGAAACTGTCTCCCTCTGTTTAAAGGCAACACACCCCTAAAAAATACTTAAAAGTTCTTTAATCAAAGTTAGAAATGACCTGTGTCATAGTATACAGGAACAACACCACTTACAAACTTCCTACCTGATTACAAGTAAACAATTAATTTCACAAACTATCTATAGACCAAATGAAGAGTGCACAAACATATGCATAAATTGAATGTCTATTTAGAGCTTTATTCAAAAGTAGACCTTTGACATTACCAAATGAAATGAGCCTTTTTTTTTTAATGTGGTGCAACATTATACACATACACACAAAAAAAGAACATTAATGAAGGCATGTTGAGACCCTCAAGGCATTTTATTATGTTACCCATTATTTCAAAGATATGACTTTAGTGCTCCATCTGCTGGTGAATATAAGAAACTGCATACGCACAGGTTGCAAGCCAAACTACTCAACATTATACTACAGGCTGATGGCAAACAAACATGTAACATAAACATTTTCAGCTGTATTGAACTCAAATTTTTACTTATAACCATAAAATTCCAGCCCCGTGGTTGTCAAACATCTCTTGCATAACCCTAGTGTAAGTGGTAAAATAATACCAACAGGTCTTTAGAGTAGTAGAAGAAAACTAGTGATAGAACTTCCTCCAAATTTCAGATAAATCAAAATTTTTCTCTAGTGTTACAAATGTTAATCTGAAGTATATTGCCCAAGTTGTAAGTGATTTAGAGATGTTTCCTGTGTGGATTTTTTGACTGCTCAATAAAATCTAGTATTATACCATGAAAAATAATTTCATTAGAAAAAAAAATTGTTATATTTTTAAAAATATCTACAAAAAAAAGCATTAAATTAAGATGTAACAAACGAAATGTAAGAAGCGTGATACAGGCAACTGATGACTTGGATACAGATGTGACTGCAACCCCACTGCATTGTAACTGAACCTGGACATGCATTTTTTTTAAACTTTTTTTAAATATATATTTATATGCACAAACATATTCCACCAGTATATGCTTATGTTTGTCAAATCTCCCTTTACCACTGTGACAGAACTTAAAAAGATTGACAAAAAACAGATTGTCACGTTTTGTAATAAACGGAAAAAGTCTCAGAACCCTTAGATGTCTTAATCGTTGCCAAAGAAAGAAGATTTTCATAGGATGCTACAAATCTCCCAGTAAAAACGTGAAAGTCATAATCCCTCTTGATCATATGCACAGAATAAGCCTGGTAACAGGTAGCGTTTGTAAATAATCTCAGAAAAAACAGTCTTCACTTGCTTTGGAAATTCTAGCAAAAATTAGATAACATCTTATTGATTCTCAAGTAGTGCCAAGAGGAAGGTCAGCACCATTAAGTGATTTGCACAGTCCAGGTTTGACAGGAAACATTAACAAATACACGCATCATACAGATTTGCATTTGGCAAGACTTTTTTTTTCTTTTTTTAAAACTGTTTAGCTTTTTTAGAAGGCAGGAATGTGTCATACATTGAGGAATGTCCAGTGTTCTCCCCTCTGCTGTCCAAGCAACATGAATTACTGCTGCTGTAAAGTGGCTGGAAGTGCCTGGCACAGTGAAATCTGGAGTTTATACACAGTTCAGAACACAGCAATTCAACTGACACTGAAATAAGCGACTATTTGCACTAGCAGGACAAGCTTGAACACCAAACTCCATGTTTACATTGTTTCTCAATTACTCAAAGACTTGGAATAAAATGCAGAGCGAAAGCTCCAAGTTTAAGATTAGAAATCATAATACATCTGTTCCCCTGCAAGAAAAAAAAACAACAACCTCAATCTCAGAACAGCACCCCACAGATTTAGTGAATGACATCATTGCTGTGGTCAGCTTTACTAACAGGAAAGGATCTAGTGAGAGGCTGCCCTCTAGTGACCCAACCCCCTAATGAACTATAATGGCTTGAGAAGTTGAAAAACATGGAGCTTGTGTCAGTTCACATCCTCTGCTGCTGTATTACTACTTAACTCAATAGTGTTGAATAAAATTGCATTACTTGTGGCACCTGATACTTTTTTTTTTCTAATACAAAGCTTGAATTACTCTCAGGAGAATATTTTGTTCCCAGCAACTCGGTAACTCGTCTCCATTACAAACGGAATACTGAGTCCTCTGGTCTGAATAAGAACGTTGAGCATCAAGAGGAAGAAACCTCAGCTTCATGTTGACAAATGGCAAAAGCGTTTAAGTAGTTTTACACTGAATACAAAATGGTCCAATACAAGAATAAGAATAATAGCTATGCTGGCCAGTCAGAGACTTTGGCAAGGCTGGCTGGTCGTTGACCATAGCGTGCTGGTGCTTCATCTACACACACACACACACACATGCACACACACACGCATACACACACGCTTGTGGAACTACAGGTATGTATCCTGCTCTGTGCTGCTAAGGCTTTGTGTGGATCGCTGAAGGACAGATTCTTTGGCAGGGGGATGGTCAGATGGAGGCCCTGTCTGCTGGTGAGGTGAGTCTGTTTCAGTTTGTGGCACGGTCTCCGGCGTCACGCTGTCACTTGGAGGTGGGGCAGGTGGATCTGTTGGTGGTGGAGGAGGAGGAGGGGATTCACTAGGAAGAGGGTATGGATTAGGGATCTCCTCAATGGGCAGGGATTTCTTGATGCTCTTCTTCTTCTTGCTCTTTCTTTCCTCCTTGCCCTTCTTCAGCTGTGGCGTAGGCACCTCTAGAACAATGGTGGGGTTCTGTTGCAGGTCCTGCCGCCTGGGTGGCTCGGCCAACATGATGAGGCGAGCGCCATGCATCCTCGGAGGTGGTTTGAAATTCAGCTCCCCGCGGTTCTTCCTCCAGCGCTTGTGCTGAGTGTGATGCTCTCTTTCCACATCTCGCGCTGTCACAGGCACTTCAAGAATCTGCAAAAGGAAATAGACACATAACCAAGTCACAGCTGACCTCGCATAGATCATGACCAAAAGAGGACAGCCCTTGATGGATAATGTCTTTCATGTTTTGGCTACTGTGGTAAAAATGTGAACTTTTTCAGTAAATGCCAAAGGGCCTTGGGCTGCTGTGGACGCAGTGTCACCCACAGTTCCGACAGCCATAGACAGAGAGAGGGAGTATTGTTCAAGGAGACAGAGACTCTCACATAAGCGTGCAACAGGACCAGACACTGGACAGCCAGAACTCTGGTCAATATATCCGAGTACAGTCAATTTAACTCACCCTCAGACTCTCTGCTATTCTCTTTGCTTCATTTATTAGCTCTTTAGGAGTCCTCCACAATTCTATACCCACAATGAAAGAACAGTCTCTGCATTACTGCAGGACTGTGTAACATGATTTAATGTCATTAACAAACAACTGTTCCAGTCTTTTGGAGGACCTTGGGATCAGCGCTTGCACGTTTCACCCTGCCGTGTCCATTACTATTCCTGTAAGGAAAAATAACTACTGCATCCCACTCGAATAAAATTAATATACCACATAGTAACTGGCTAGAGTGAACAGATTATATTGCTTTTTATGCCGCTCTTTCATTGATGCAAATTTTAACAGAGTAACCCTTTAACACCTTTACAGTGCATGGATGTATCATTACTAGGCAAAACTGATATCTCCTTTACTCTTACCTCTCGCACAAGGAAGCCCTCCTGCATGTATCTCGGATCTATGGCCCTGAGAAGCTCCATGGTCTCATACAGACCCTGGCAGGCCTTCAGCTTCTCCCGGGTTCCCAATGTGCACTTAAGCAGCACCAAACCCACACGAAATATTATCTTGACTCCTGAAGGATGGAGAAGAAACAAACGAGTGAGTGTCAGCGTGCAGATATTGTGATGTTCTGCTTTTATATTACATCAACATGCTAAAAATAAAAGCTGCTCTTACCATCACAGAGGAACATGTCCCAGACACGTAACACAGAAGCCCAGGGAAGGGTTCTGGAGAAGGCACACATAAACCACTCCGTCATATAAAGGATGGGATCAATCTTATGTTTCTCCAGATGCCGGTAAGCTAGCGGACAGGAGCGTCGAAGCAGAGCAAACAGAATTTCTCCATCCAGCTGTATAGCTTCCTGGAAAAGACAGGCAGAAGAGCTTAAGCAGAAAAAACAACATCAACAAAAAAAAAATCTGTGGTTTCTTTTTTTTTTATATATAAGGACTGAAATTTCATGAACATGTGGATGGTCAAATATTAAAATAAACCAGACAAAAGGGACCATATTTCTCAGTTTTCCCATTTTGTAGCTCCATACTTTGTTTTCATGATGACACATTTTATTAGCAGACATTTGAAATGAATTACATTAACAATGACGCTAAATTAATCACACGCTAGATCGTTACTCAATTTATTGTACAAGGCAGTAAGCTCTTAATAAATCATGGTATGAAAAGAGACAACACCCTACAGGTTTCATCAGGGAGCTGTAACCAGATTAAGTGACTGTGTTTGGTTACAGTTTGTTTATGTGTGATGACATTAATTCCAGCAGTCTAGTTTAATGGTAAACTAAACATATCCCAGTTTAACTGCAATCACAGCAAAAGGCTAGTTTGTGAGTAAATTGAGGTTGAATCCTCTCTTGAGGATGTTACTGTGCAAGTTTTTGCATTTCAGTCTCACCAGGCCAGGACTGTAGTAACCAGGAAGATACTTCTCACAGATTTGGACCAGGCCCCAGAAAGCATCCTGTGGAAACAAATATAGGTGATGTAAGGAAGGAAGGAAACCCACAAGCAGAGGACATGTCTCTGCTTGTATGGAAGATCGATACCACTGGAAATGTTTATTTTGACAACATAACGTCTTCAAACATAGGCCCATGTTCTATTTTTCTGAAATGAAGAAGTTTGACTACAATTAGACAAAATTACAAAACAGTAGCGTCTTTATGATCTTTACCATTCTGTACAGATTCCTCTCATCACTTGAGAATATACAAAAGACGTTGCTCCCCAACTGTGCAATATCACTTTAAATATTCAAAACGGTTTTACTTCTTTCTGCAGCCTTCCTGCAACAAGAAGTAAACAGGGTAGATAGTGCAATTCTCAAAGAAATGACTATATCAGGTATATCTCTGACTCTATGAGCCTAAATTAGTAACTGTATTATTTTTAAGATGACCAGTAGGCCTACAGTTCACAACCCTTTTAAGGACTGAAAACAAACTGCAGCAACAGTGCAAACTAAAGTTAATTTGTAATCATTGAAGTGAAATTCTTTATCAAAACTTCCAGTATTTCCAGTTAGTCAAACTGTCTGAACTTGGTGATAAAATGAGATGTGAACAGTGTAACGTTCTCAGTTTTGGAACTAAGCGCTGCATTCGTGTGCACACAGAATCACCAGAGGAACTGAAAAAAAAACTAACTGTGTGACTTCTCAAAGGTGACGATGCAGGCGACCAAGAACAAATACAACTGCAGCAGCAGTAGAGCTGCATCAACTTATCAACATTTCAAAGTTATAGATGAACATTAAATAAAAACAAATGCAGACCACAGTAAGATATGCAAATATAATTACACTGACACACATATGGGGACTCACTCTATACAGGATTCTGCAAGCAGCATTATATTATTGCAAGTTTAAAAAAAAAAAACAGAACTTTTGTAAAGTCACCAAGTCTAATATCAAAGTGTTCTTTAGAGTTCATGAAGCAGTCAGTCTCTGGAACAGCTCAAGGATTTATCTGAACATTACATCGGTACAGTCTGTCTCTCTGCTGTTAAGCTTAAAAATAGACTTGTCCAAGCTCACACATTAAAAGCAAGCCTCGGACAAAAAGAAAAAAAATGCAGATTTTTTTTTTTCACTTGAGGATCTTAGATCTAAGTCTGAGCACAACCAGTGTTGTGTTAGTTACTGAAAAAAGTAACTAGTTACAGTTACTTCATTCAAATAGTAACTCAATTACTTTACAGATTACTTACACCAAAAAGTAATGTGTTACTGGTAAAGGTAACTTTTTAGTTACTTTTTTAAAAGAACATTGTTAAAAATGCTTCTGATTGGCACTGATAACTTGAACTTTTAAGCTTTGATTAAAATCAGAAAAACACGACTTGTAGGGTTGCAAAGGGGAGGCAAATTTCCGGTAAACTTCGAGTAAATTTCCAGAAACTTACGCTGGGGAATTTTGGAAATATTAAAATTTGGAAACTTTCCATAGGAATTATGGGAATGAAAGGGAATTAATGAAAATTAATTGGAATTTGAGGATAATTTCAACAAACTGTATCATATCCAAACACAAATATCTAGATTTTGTTTTTTTAAATTGTAAAATAATTTTAAAAAACATGACATTTTAACAGATGTATTTTAGAGTAGAAATTTAAAACTTTAACTCTTGTACTGAACAATCAATTCTTCCACTGAATAACAAAAACATAAATTTTCAGTAAAATATTACTCAACATAACACTATGTAGTTGACAAGCTCAAGTGTGGCCTCAGTATGTCAGGGCTGAAGAAATCGAGGAATGCACAGTGCATGTAGGGGGTGTGGCCTCAGTAGCTCTGCACTTTGCATGTGATTTAATAGCATAGATATATGCTTCAATATATTTTCCTCAACTATAAGTTCCACGTCAAGGGAATAAAACTTTCAGTTTTTTAAATTCCTGGTTAATTTCCATATATTCTCTTTAATTCCCACGGAAAGTTTCCAACTTTGAAAATTCCCGGAATTTTGCAACCCCAACGACTTGTCCCTAAAAGACCTGGGGCAAAACCTAAACCAGATAAAACGGTCTCCTCATGTTGTTACAGTGGAACTGATGTTTGTAAGCCTCACTGATAAGAGGGTTGCTTTCCTGCTCTTTATCATAAATCATTTTACACATTTCTTTTGGCGATTTATCCGTGGGCACTGTCACTTTGGGCGGTGCTTTGTAAAATGAAACTGTACGTATGTGTCCGCGGGTAGGTGCATGCCGGTTCCGACGGACGCCGTAGCAACTAAGGAAACAGGGCTGTGGATGCTAGTGGGGAAAAAAAGGACCGTTTCCCGTTCTGCATCAGGAGTTATTGCTTTATTGTGGACAGCTGGGAGTCAGTAGGCTTCATGAGGAGCAGAGGGAGTTCAGATCAGCAGCTACGCTGAAGAAAACAAGCCAAAAAACCCATGACTGATATTTGCAAGCAGCTTCACGGAAAAATAAGCCCGGTCACTTCTAACCAGCGTGTAAATGAATAATCCAGCAGTTGATCTTAAACTGTAAACTGACCAATGTCAACCTACTGACAAAAGTAACGGCATTACCAGAGTTGGGTATGAATGCATTTCTACCCAACTCTGTTCAGAACAGGGCATCTAAATTAAAACTGACAGATGAATGTGTGAGTAGAAGAGAGAAATCATGTAGCACCTCAGCGGGCATGTGCATTAGCAACACAGCAGCAATCGGAGCCTGGGCCTGGCAATATCCTTCCTCTGGTTTGTAGAGAGTGTAGGCCTTAAGAACACGGAACAGATCCTGCTGCCTGCACAGGGCCAAAACATTTAGATAAACTATATGTCAGACATGACATGGTCATTAATTTAGGTGTGTAGCATTATATCACAACAGACAGCTTACCCATGTCCTCCCCGTGACACAAACATTTCATGAAATGGAAACTGACGATGGAGATCTTTCTCAATCACATCAAGCCATTTAGGGTCCCCTGGCTCAGTATCCAGCTCCTGACAAAGCATATGGAGGGTATATGATGATGGTGATGCATTTTATTTATAAAAGTACTTAACATTTGTGAAACAGATCTAAAAGTGCTAGAATATGTAATATGACTTCCCTTTGCAGCAGTAATAGCACTGATAATGATATTTTACATGGTAATATTGTAGAATTGATATTTCATGATTAAGTAAAAATTCTGTTAAACTTCAAGCCTTCTTGTGTAAATGAGTAATCCAGCAGTTCCTCTTAAACTGTAAACTGACCAATGTAAAAGTAAACTGGCTCTAACTTCATGCAAAAACTATCAGGTTTCATTCTAACCAAAGACGTAACACCGGTGTATAACCACAGTTTCAGTAACAATTTCAAGTGAAATTTCTAAATAAAATGAGCCCAAAACACATCGTCAATGCAGCGGAGTGGAGGAAGTGAAAGAAGAAACTGTCTGACCTGAAACTTTCCCTGGTTCTGCTCCTTCTTCACCTTCCCTCCTGATAAGTAGAGCCATGCACGCCCTCGCAGGGCGGGAGGGATTCCTTTCTGGCACCGCAGTCTCACCTAGGCCACAGAGTAATGCTTTCACAAATTAAACAATACAACAAGGGGAAAGTGTGACAATGGCTTTACAAAACATATAAGATAGTGAAGACATCGTGAATGGAATGGACATGATACTTGCCATTGGTTCCTTTAATGGTTTTGTGTTTTTGTGTCTTAATACTTGTGTTGCTAAAAAAAAACGAATGGCTCAGGAACAGCACCACAATTACAACAAGACTTCTGCACTCACTAAAGGATGATAAGGGAGTCATCTAAACAAAGTAGGAACAAAAGGATGGATATTACTGTTGGAGTTTAAATGGAGGCTGTGAAAAGACAAGCCAAAATGTTTGATGCCGTATATAACTCCATTTTTCAAATCCTTCATTTCACTCAAATTTGTGGAAACAAACAAGATCAATCCTACAAAAAAAACATTACCCTAAAATAGAGGTATACACTAAAAGGTGTAGTCTGATCACATAAACACTATAGTACATAGATATGATTCTTAAATACAGCACATTGACACAAATATACATGAAGATTTTTTTTTTTTCAAGAAAAACATCATTGATTTGGATCTGATTCTGAGTTCCTTAGACAATGCTTGCATACTTTTTAAGCAGAATAAAGCTTTATGTCATTTTCGCAAATATTTTCAGTTAGAAGAACGATGGGGGATTTGAATCTGTTACCTTCATCAGACAACATGCAAATAAAAACAGAATACTTCTAAATTGGCTTCGTCCTCTCATGAGATTAAAAAAGCCGTCTTGTGCTTGGGTGTATCTTTAGCTTATACTTGCAGCAGTTGTCTCATGGGAAGTCAGCACAACTCCACCCTGAATCTGAGACTGTCAATTTGTCACATGGTACATGGGGTGATAAAGACATGGGTTGTGTCCTGGCTTGCTGCTGACTCATGGAAATGAGGTGAAGTTACAGTCTAGTGGTAAATCGCTGAGAGCGTTTCACACAGAACTTGCAAGACAAGTGGATCTCCAAAACAATGTGTCCACAAAGTCTTTTCCTTGTGCAATCAAATACTTGAAGCAATGCCATTTGCAATGTTTAGACATGCGTATAAAACTAGTCAGGCCCAAGAATCTGTTTCCTGGAGACAACCCTGATGACGTTTATGCATCAGCAACAGCACTATGGAAGACATACAAGCATCTGCTAAACAGTTTGTCTTGTAAACAAGCACTGCTAACCTTATTGAATCTCTTGATCATCCACTTGTCCCAGTGGCTGAGCATGTCCAACCACTTCACCTCCCTTTGCCTGAGCACCTCTGGGGGCACATCTTGAGCACTGGACATACAGTTGAGACAAAATGCAAAAAAAAATATTTTCATACTTAGCACAACATATCACTAATACTCTAAATTAAAATGACCAACACCCAAACGTTTATTTTTTAGCATTTAAAAAAGCTAGATAATTTCCAACTATGCAAGTCTAAACTTTGCAAGAAAATCAAACAGAAAAGGCAGTACTTGGAGGAAGGCCCTTTTCTTTTGGAAAGTGCAATAAACACCACCACCAACAGAAAAAAACAACCCAAGAAAAGCAATCACTAATAGAAAAAAAAACTCAGATTAAGTTAATTTAATAACAAAGCCTCTTTGACAACACTATGTCTGTCTGTTCTGTGATAAAAAAAAATGTAACGGTAAAATGTTTTCATGCAGTAAAACTTGCATTATATTCTCCAACAGAAAAGGAAGACGTAGGCAAGTTAGACCTACATCATGAGTGGTCTGATGCTTTAACTGAACTAGGCTATGTAATTATATCATTGGCACAAGACTGTAATTGCAGGGTGAAAATATTTTCAAAGAGCAGCTCTTTTTAAAATTCAGAACAGCCCTCTTTCAGTTAAAACTGCAGGCTAAATGTGGTGGATGAGTGCAAGATGTTATACCCCAGCCACAGCTTCAAACAACCCTTTAAACAGTTGCTAAGCAGTGTAAGCTTAACCCTGGGTTTTGAGACCATCTATAGGGCCGAGCCAAAAGAGGCCCTGTACTAAAGGGGGTCCAGATCTGGGAGTACGAGTCTGCCAAAAAACTCCAGAAAATAGGAAACTCTTTGCCAGCTGGTGCTTGGCACAACTTTCCCTCACTCCATCCACTATCTGAGCTCTGTAATGCAG
>JAPMNP010725730.1:0-14684 GCA_029874935.1 Atherina boyeri
TACTTCACAGACACATGTGCCATTGTCATTAAGTGGAAAGAGGCTTTTCACATGCAAAACTGGAAAACAAGTTTTTAGGAACCCATTTCCATGTCATGTCAGTGTGCTTTAGGATGAAATAAATTTTTTACATAAAGGCTATTTGTCAAAGGATTTTTTTGTCTGGGGCCTCTGCATTTACAGACTTATGGAAATCAACATTTTTTTCAGGGAAAAAAGGGCTGGGATCCATGTTTGAAGCTGGATGTTTGTTCTAGTTTACATGCTCTGGAGTAGATTTAGATTAATCATATGCCTCTTCTCTAAATAAAAGCTAGACTTTCTCTACTTTGCTGTGTTTCTGACTTCTGGCTACACATATTTGATGTGTTTTATCTCACTCGCAGAACAATGTGTCCATGCTGTTGGAGACAAACTACAGAGAGAGGCTACACATGGTGACCAATCAGGTGAAAAGGCGCTTGGACTATCAGATTGCCCTGCAGAACCTCCATCGTCAGATGGAGCAGGATCACATGGTCAACTGGGTCGAGAAGAGCGTCATTGGCAGCATTACTCCTCAGCAGGTCAGTTTTTTTTTAGTGTTAGCCACCAGCTGACACGTAAAAAGGAAAAAGAAGCACTGTATTATGGTGAGAAGGTTATTATAAGGATATCGTGTACAATTAAGATAAGTGCCTCTACTGTTATCGAGCCGTTTCACTGTTTATTTACTGTGGTGGCTCGGGTACAAGATAAGTCTGATTAAAATATAACCTGTTTGCTCCCATTTTGCCTCCCTTTTGGAGCAAACATCTCTTTTTCTCTCTGGACTAATACATCAGTTTTGGGCTGAGAACTCTTAAAGCTGACTTGGCATACAGCAATACAACACAAAGACTACAAACAAGTGATGCAGACAACAAAATTTGCACGTCTTCAGTTCAGAAAGAATGTCTATATTTGAATGTAATGAAATCATCCCTTCCATCATTATGTAGAAAAGCTGACAGTCAAGCGGTTACCAGTAAATCCCAGTTTTAAACTCTGCTACACTCAATAGGTCTGTTATTGTTTTTCCACATTTTTAGACTGTCTACACTGATTTTTTTTTACGTCAAAACGAATAATCCCCAAAACTGATTTTTTTTATTTTAAATTTTTGCCCTGTATTTGTGTCAATGTGGACTCGACACTTTTGTCCTAATATTCATAAAACATTTGTATTTATGGAAAATGTATTACATTTAGCAAAGAACCAAAACATTTCAAATATTTGACATGTGTCTAAAGGGGGGAAAAAAGAGATGTAAAGCATATTGGGATGATGCCTAGATCGGTTCAGTTTAGCTATATGCTCTTATCCTAAGAGATCCATTAAATAGTCTGTTTGCTGTCTAACATGTTTATAACTTGACATTAGACTAGTGTTTAGACTTACATCTTGTTTTTCTGTTGATGTTTTCCAGGAGAAGGAAAGCATCGCAAAGTGCATCACAGACCTCAAGGTGCTGGCCAAAGCCACCCAGGCCAAGGCTACAGCTTAAACTGACCAGCTCTAGTGAAGGCTACTCAAACCCCCAACCTAATGTCGCAAGACGAGACACAACTTTTCTTTACAGAATAAACTATTTCTCTTCAAAAATTGTCTCTGTCATTATAGGTGTGTACAGTATTTACACGTCAGAAGATGGTGAAATAAATGGTTCTCTTATTCAACTAAAGCTGGTTTATATTCTTTTTTTTATTAATCTGACATTTTGACAAACTGCATTGCTTTCTGTGATGTCACTGATTTATAACTAAGATATGTTTTGCTTGAACAAATTTTATAAGTTGAGGGTTTCAGAAAAGCCCTTAAGACCTTTGCTCGCTCTGAATGAGGCTGTGTGGCAGCACCTACCCTTTGGACTCATAACAAGCCACGGATTTGCTGTCTTTCACCTTCCTTCAAATGACAAATTAAACCACCCCCTCTGGATCCGTCACTCCCATCAGATTGTTGCACTTTGATCCTTGTGCCTTCTTCTCTCGGAAGTCAAGGAAAATTTCTCAGCCAGCTCCATGAGGAACGGATGCTTTCTGATATGAGAAGTCTTGGTATCAAAAGATTTTGTGTAAGGTGAATGATGACGCTAGAGCAGAGCTGACACAGAAAGGTAATCGGATGAAATTCTGCAGCATTAATGTGATTTAATGTTATAATGGAAGGGGAGTAGATGTATCTTTACTGTGGCTGCACAGCAACTTGTTGGAATGTTTGTTCTTGCAGATAGTGGGTTGTTGCCAGAAAGTCAGATCTACGATCAGTAAAGAAGGTATGTGGCACATCCAAATGATACATTCAATCTTACCTAAACTGATTTCGTACTAACGAGTATAAGATTTTTGCTGTTAGCCTGTTAATGAATTAAGCTCATCTGATGAGACTTCTCAATTTTCATCCACCATTAATGTAAACTTGTCTTGGGAGAAGGTGAATGTCTTCATGATAGTTTATTATTCAACCTTTTGGCTAAATAAATGAAAGTGAATTTTAGAGCAGCTTTTGTAACTGATTACCAGGTATTCTCTTTGTGCCAATTACCTCTGGATCTGGATTTAGTTTCATATTAACTCTGCCATAAAACAAACAGTAATAACAAGCTATCCATATTGAATAATAAAATTCCTATAGCACTGGCACAAGCAGAAAAATGACCTCAGCTTCCTTTACGGAAAGAAGTTTTGAAGAAGGCTAATATCAAGAAATCTTAAAAACTACAGGTTGCAGAGTAAGGAAACATTTACAATAAAACCTTTTAAATCTGTTGAACTGAGATATAGTGTCTTTAAAGACAATTACACAGTATGTCAGCATCCATAAATGTCAACTTCTCTACTTCATGGTGTGACTAAATCTTTCTGGGTTAGAGCTGAAACTGGTGTTTTTTAATAAACTCATATTATCGAGTGATAATTTAGCCTACTGCTTACAAACACGGGCGCCCAAATAGTTATATTGCCTCTCAATCAAAGCCCCCAAAACAGAATAACCAGAATAACTGCAAAACAGCAATAACTGACTTAGAAAACTAGAAAAAAATGCTTGAATTGCTAATGAAACATTTACAACACTACAAGAACGTGTGAAACAATTAGTCTACAAAGACAAACAAAACTCATTCACAACAAATAGACTACAAATAAAAGATGAAAGAGATATAAAAAATGAGCACAGATTCATGCATAACCATTTTGAAGACCAAAATATTAGTCACAAAAAAGACTGAACATCCACATCGCTTATAGCAGCTTGGTCTCTTAAGGTGTGTGCGCTTTCCTTTGGAATAGGAAGGTGTGCTACAACTGGCCTTGCTTATTGTGTTGATATGAAAAATATATTTTCTTTCAGATCAGTGATTCCTGCTCATCTGAAGTTTTTAAAAAAAGTGATTCATAATGTTAGGAAACACCAGCCGGTTCTCCTACTCGGTGAAGTAAGTAAATCAGGTTAATGTTTAACTAATTAAGCTCTACTTTGAGATTTCTGCAACTTTCTACATATTTCTTCACACTCATTCAAGCTAAAACCCTACCGTGCTGTTCATTTGAGTGTGTTGTTGACTGTTGATAGCTTATCTGCAGGTTGCTGCGTTGGTGACTAAGAGGGTTTTATTGACATGTAATATGCTCAAGCTGCGCAATCATTTCATGTACACCACTTTACCTGTTTATGTTACCTTTTGCTTTTGTTAAGGGGTTTCTCACAGGAAGACTTCCCTCAACAAAGGAGGGATTTCCCACAAGATGACCCAAAAAGTTCGCCATTCCAGAGAAACAGCATGTTCAGACCCAGCGGAAGATCCATATACAGTATGTTCAGACATAAAAACGAATACGTTTATATGCAAATTTTGCACAAAACAGTGTTTTCAGACATGTTCTTTACATCAGTGCAGAGAAAGGAGTACGCTGAGTTGCTCAACAAACAACCGGACAACTTTCAAGTTAGGGTGGAGGTATGAAATCTACACCTGCGTGGTGACATTACGCTTTACTAACAGTGCAGCCTTTAACTCTTCATCTACAACCCTCCTCTCTGCAGCATCTGTTCACCTGTGAGCTGGATGGCCAAGAGGTGCGGACAATGGATGATTGTGTGGCCAGGTTGAAGATGCTGGATGGTAAAAGTCAACTGTGGCCTCAACAAATGATCATGGAGATTCAGGGAGAAAATCTTCGGCTCAGTGACATTGAAACCAAGGTTAGTTATCATCTCTGAAAGAGAAAGTGACTCTGCCACTTATAATTTGTCCTTTAACCTTTGTAGACGAAGATAGGCAGTTTTTTGTTTAAACTGAACAGGTCCTGCATCACCATTTGAAGCACACTATGATGTTAAAATTAAGGCCATTCAATCCTCTCGAACAAGAATTTGGAGGCCGATTCTACAGAGACAAGAGACACAGACCAGGCTGCTTTAAAGTAACACTAGAAAGTCTGACTATTCTCATCTCTACAAGTCAATTTGTTCCACTGTCATAGAGGCTGACAAAGATACCACCAGAAACCATCAGAAATGTGACGCGACAGGGCAGGGTGATGCCACAGGATGTAACAAGAATAAGCAGTGATGGAAAGGGTACTGAAAATCTGTACTCAAGTACAAAGTACCGTTACATTGCTAGAATAGTACTCAGTTACAAGTAAAAGTACTGGTGTTAGAGAAATACTCAAGTAATAGTATAAAGTATATGTAATAAAAACAACTACTCAGAGTATTAGTTACGTTTAACCGCTGATGTCACCGTCACTTCTCCAGACTAGGGCTGGAAATTGTGTTTTCCTTTACCAAAAGTTAAAACACCAACAATCTATTAATCATTAATAATTGATAAGATACAAAACAAGGGTTTTTCCCTAATTGTTTTTGCATATTAAGTTTTTTATTTCCTTATTCAGCAAATGTCTCCAGCAGACAAAAACAAAATTATATGAGGAGCCCTGACTATTGATTAAATATCCATGCATACATTTTTAAGTGGTAAATTCTTCATTAAAAATCAATTAAAGATCAATAATTAATGTCCTTGTTTTGTTTTGTTTTGTTTTGCTTTTCGTCCTCATGACCTGGTTTTCATCGGCTTGTTTGCTATCAAATCACATTACTGGCTACAAAAATGCAGATAAAAGGTTTGGATATGAATTAAAATTGTACTCAGTACTCAACTATGATTTTAAAAGTAATTTAGTAGATTACATGGATTAATGAATACTTAAGTACAAGTACAGGTACAGACTTGAAAATCTACTCATAAAAGTACAAGTACTCCAAAAAAACGACTCAATTACAGTAATCTGAGTACTTGTAATTAATTACTTTCATCTCTGAGAATAAGGCTGCATATTTTTACATACTGTGATTATTAGTGATAAGCAAATACACTCAGAAAACAAAGAAAAAATGGAAATGTTTAAAGTATATAGACATATTGCAGTGCCTCCGTTGCATAGAAAATGTTAGAGATAAACATTGGCATACAGTATGAGTTTGACTTTTACTGTTCCTCTGAATCAACAAACTATATTAACCTCCTGTTTCACAGTGTAAACATAATTGTTGCTTGCTGCTATTTAGGTGTCAAGTTGAACATTGATAGCAACTCGATCTTTGAATAGCAACTGAATTAGATTCTGTCAGGATAGAGCAATAACCTCACATGTGCTCTTTCAGTCATTAACGGGCCAACCAGGAACAGGTTTAGTAGGGCAAGACAGTCAGGTGGTCTGAATCCAAAGGTTCTGTAAAATGGCGGTAAAGATGTCTCTTTAGTAAATCAAAGATCCAAAAGAGACAAAAAAAAGACTTTGCCAATAAAACGGGCTGGTCATAACTGGAAAAAGATTCAAACACTATCATAGAAAGAAAATGAAAACAGATGCAAAACTCAGTGTAGAACAAGTGACAGGTTTGTTTAATAATCCATCTATGATTTCCATCATTTCACAATTATTAAAAATATTATCAAACAGGCAATTATAGGGGTTTCAAAACAAAATATTCTTTTGGCCAAGAATTGACTATTAATAGTGTATTGATTCAGATGTGGCCGCTCATTCTGATCCCACAGGCGGAGCTGGATTTGATACCTTTGAGTTGCATAATGGAAACCAGAGCTGTGCTGGACAGCTGTGCCTACAACTCTCTGCTAACATTAACTGTTCAGGAGCGCAGCAAACGCATCCTACAGGTCTACATGTTCCAGTGTGAGGAAATAGGGGTGAGTCCAATTTTGAAAATGACATGTTTGTAACCAGCATCTGCAGTCATCTGTTCTGAAGTCACATGCTGGAAGAGAGAAGGTAAAGGCAAGTGTGTTTAACCAGGCTGAGATCATTAAGAGTGATCTGGAGAAGTCAGTGCAGAGAGGAGGTGGAAATTCGGACCCGCAAAGAGAGCATTCTGACATCAGGTACAGTGTTCAAATAAATCTGAGATAGCAGAGGAAAGACAAAGGTAGAGATCAAATGGTAACTGCTGTCTGCTGATGTTTTCAGGAGCAATCTTGAGAACATCATCGGTCAGCAAGCTTCAGGGAGCTTCCGGCGTGGCGGACCCGGTCCAGCACAGCAAGAGTGGATCCCGCCGCCACCGGATCATGTGGCCCCACAGTGGAACAGCAGAGAGCCAGGTACACTCAAAGCATTTAAAAAACAAAAAAATGTATCCTCACCCCATCAAGTCTGGCAGATGTGCTTATTTAACTCTGTTTTTTAATTTCCTCCAAAAACAGTTTGTGGATTTGTTCGTTCAAATAAGCAATAAACTCCTTCAGACTGTGTCAACATCCTCTCTCATTTTTATCTCATTTCCAATTAGAGTACATGCCTCCCCCACGGGCTTTCACTCCACAAGAAGAAACCATGCATTATGCAGATCCTCATGTAATGCAGAGTACACCAGAGGAGGTTTCGGGGAGAGCAGACGCAGAGAGGAACACGGTCTGTGCTGCAATGACTAATCTCATAAGCATCATTTTGGGATAAATTATCATGACAATTCTGAAATAATCTGTCTCTTCTCAAAGTAAACAGGCCTTGGTTTTTCTTTTCCCCTTTATGCCTCAGAGAGTTTTAATCCATCTCTTTTTATTGCTCTCTTTAGGAGATTTTAAACCATGTCATAGATGATTTGGAGATCTTCATGGGCGAAGTGTCAGCAGCAATGGCAACCGCTCCACAAGAGGAAAAAAAGAAGAAGAAAAAGAAGAAAAAGTCCAAGAAAAACAGTAAAGTGTTTAATTAATTTATCAAACCACAGACATTTGCATGAAAGAGAATGGGGCATGGCTTCCTGTAGATGATGGTGTCAGCTAAGTTTTTAATATGAGTGTGTTTCGACTGTAGCACAAGATATCATTCTTCCATCGTGGGTTGAATATGTCGCCTGTCTTCAGAAAATTAAATATGGATTCAATCTTCTGGTAAGTACTTGTTCAGTTTCTGCAGATTATAAACTTGGAGTAAGTTAGAAAAAAATTGGGCAGACATCTTTGACTGATATGTGTGACTGCAGCCATACTCATTACATTGCAGGGCCAGCTGGATGGGGCTCTCTCCAACCCCAGTGCTCCTGACTTTGTGCACATCTTCTTCAGTTATTTGAGCACGGTAAGCTCTTCTTAATGCAGTTATTTTCCTTCTTTGGTAGCTTGCTTATATTTTGTCTGTCTTGGTTGTGACAGTATGTGCTTCATTGCCCCACAGATAGTTCCAGTGTATCCAGCAGACATGCCTCCCACTGTGGTCTCTCCTCTGCTGACAGAGACAGCTATGCAACTGCTCAGTCAGGTGGTGGGCCCAGAGGAGGATGGCCTGTGGAGGTCTTTGGGCGACTGTTGGAACATTCCCAGGTATGGAAAACTGTGAACATACCTTCTTCTTTTTTTTTTAGCTTATGTAAGCCATATGCAGCCTACCGATTATATATGCACCATACCTGCCCTGACACACCTGAACTTTGGGTGCGTCTCTCTGCTGATGTGTAAACACAGGTCGTAGGTTATATTCCTTTTAGTTACATGTGGAAAAATGATTGCCAGGTGTTTTAACCGGGTGTATTTCCCAGTCTCTCCTCATTCCCAATATCTCCTCTGTCAGCAGAAATGAGCTGAGAAGACACTGGGAAAAGAACGCTAAGACATTTATATTAAAGACACTATGTATTTCTGCCTACATCCTCTTTTGAGGTGTTTTGTAGAGAGCGCGGCACTATTAGTAGTGGGAGTGTGAACGGGTTAACCTAGCAGATATTTGCTCTGTCCACATATTAATCATTCTCCAAAAGAGTTGGCTGCTTGATCTCTGGCGTCTTCTGCCATTGTTTTGTATCTGTAAATAGTCCTAAAAGTCTCTCTAGATTTGTTTGAAAGACTTTTTGTGGCCAAACTATTTAAAATATACTGACTACAGAGGATCCCTCCCTATTACCATGAGCAAGTCTTCTCACTCTCTTGGACATTAACTGGAGATCAATATCCTACTGGGAAAAATATGATCATTGAATAAATAATATAAAATATAATAATGGACCGGGGTTGTACCGCTTATATTTGTCATCTGTTTGTTATTCAATAACCTTTGTATGAATTTAGAAATCATACTTGAGCCTTCTCATTGATCCACAGGTTTGTTCTTTTTTTGTTTATTTGTACAAAACTAAATTTAGACGTATTAACAAAGGAACTATAAGTATTTGTGTAATAAAAAGATCAATGATGAATGAAAATTAAATTTTGTAAAGTACATCAAGGAAATACTGAATTAGTAACTTGCCAGTTGTAAATTATTAGTCAGTTAAGAAATACCCTCACGTTCAGCAGTTTGTTGGGGTAAAAAAAAAAAATCCTTTGACTGATTTCGGATTGTTTTGTTTGTTTTTTATCTAGGAGGATACATCTTTCACAGAATTTGGTCCAAAAATCCATTTATCAACATCTCATTGATATTCAAAGTAAAAAAAAAAAAAGATTATCATCAAACCTTCTGAGAATTTAATGGCCTCCTATTTCCTTTCAGGTCTAACTGGCCAGAAGATGTGCCACCCTACATCCCAGAGTTCTATGATGGCTGGCAGCCACCTCCACCTGTTCATATACCTTCCTCACCCTCTCATCACAACACCCCATTGAGCAGAAGCAACAGCCAGCATTTCCCTGTTGGCAGACCTGATGGACAAATGAATGACGGACCACGCTACTCACCCAGAGCGATGCAGCAGCCGCCTGAGGAGGTTGTTCCATACCAACATACTGGCAACTTTAACTTGGGGATTCAGCAAATGAAAGGGATTCAGATTTGAATCCAGTGTACTGCAGCAATCATGGTCTTAGTCTGTCTCCTCAAAAGCTTCAGCAATGTTTGGTAGTTGATTCAGGAGAAAAATAACCTATTAACATATCTAGCTTTTGCTAAGTGTTATTTCACATCATTTTAGATAACAACATTTCTTAGCCCCTACTCATAAGATGATGTCAAAAGTTTTTTTAATTATTGTTGCTGAATAGGATGGCATTTTAAAGTATCTTCTACAATCAAAATTATTGCTAAGTGCTAGTTTGCAGAGCAAAAAAAGAAAAAAACAAACAGTGAAGACAGTATTACAAGGTCCATCATACTTTTCTTTTTTTTTTTTTTACAGCCAATGACAAATGGTCCGTGGAGTGCCCGGTAAGCTTAAAACTGCAAGCAAAATACTGCACAATCAAATTTTTCGGGGACATGGCTTCAGTTCTTGCTCTGCTTTTCTTTCGTTATAAGCATTGCTGTCACAAAGTGTTTTTATCTGTCGCTGTTTCAGCCCCAGTGAACCGCCACTGTACATGACCGTCATTTACAATTTTATGGCCAGGAACAACCAAGAGCTGAGTATAATGAAGGGAGAGGTGGTTCGGGTAAGACGACAAACATTTTACAGTAACTATTACAGACACAAGATTTGTCAATAAGCTGTCCAACAATAAAAGGTCCAAAAAGTTGTAAATGTACATTAAAAAGAAGGAATTTGTTTTATGCTTTTTGAAGATCCCTCATGTTAATCACGCTTTGAGTTTCCCCATCTGCCATTCAAACCATGCTGCATTATAAAAATATTATAAACACATTCTGACAGTCTTCTCCATACTTTGGATATTCAGCAAAATGGTCTGCTTGTTTTTAGACTTCAGGGCAGCATTAATTCTTCAGAACAAATTCTAAAACATGAAATTCTTGTAGAGGGAAATATCATGTCCAGATTTTGAAATGCAACACTTGCAGAAAGCTACTAAAGTGCAGGATTAATCATCTAAACTTTGAGAACTTTTAGTTTTTGCCAGTTAAATCAAGTTCAGATTTACATACCACATTCTATCATAGGTCCGTTTTAAATTCAATTATTTGAGATGTGTGGGTTTCACAGGTGGTTCAAAAATCCAAGCAATGGTGGCTCGTTCGCAACTCAAGTGAGGAGGAAGGCTACGTTCCCCAGAATGTTTTGGAGCCGATGAGTGGTGGTGAACCAGAGGATAGTCTACCGGTGAGAGCAAAGTAACATGAAGGTCCGCTGAGGGACATGTATAACAGCATTCATATGTAATAGTTCTCTTCACTTTGCCCCACAGTGGGACAATCGGAACCCAGTGACATTGGACATGAACTCCACATCTGCAGAGGTGAAAGCCTGGCTTCAGTACAAAGGTTTCTCCAAAATGTAAGCAGCAAATTTTGAGATGTTTATACCGTCATTTAGACCTTGTTTTCACAGACTAAGATGGAAATTTATTTTCCGCTTTCTTTTGACTAGCACTGTTGCAAGCCTTGGGGTGCTAAGTGGAAGAGGGCTTCTGGAATTGTCTAAAGATGATATAAGGACTGTGTGCCCAGAGGAAGGAAACAAAGTTTTCTTCCAGCTTCAGGCTATCAAGTCATCAGTTGCAGTAAGTAATGCATCATATGATACATGTTCATACACAAACTCCAGCACATCAGTAACACTTTGCATTTTCTGCAGTTGGCCAGTGAACCACCAGGCATGTACAATGGACCACCAGGCATGTATAATGGGCGCTACTAAGAGCCTCTGCTGCAGTACTTCAAATTGGATCTTTGGTGTCAAGAACAATCTTACTCCTCCCAGAAACAACTAAAATCCATCCAGTGATGCGTTATTCCAGCAAAGGCCCTTTAAGAAGATCTACTACGTTGTATAGTTTGATAGCAGTAATCAGCTACTCTAATCTGTGCCATTAGTTAAGATCAAATATAGACAATTCAATATGCAGACTTATGAACCAATGATTCAGTATTTCCCTCCTCACTGCTGAGTCATACATTCATATTTAAAGATAAAGTATTTAGCACTTCCTACTGAATTGTAGTATACCATTTTCAAATGTGACTTGATGTAGAGAAATTGTGTTAATTGAATAACATTCTGCAAAAAGCAAAGTCAGTATAAGATTTATTTCAATCTGTCAAAAATTCTTGGCAAATGTAACAAGTGCTTTCAACTGAAATTAAACATTGTCATAAACTTTGCAAAGTTTGTTTTTTTCAAAATTTAGAAAAAAGAAAATATAGGAATGGTTAATATTTTTGACTACATTATTATTAAAAAGCAGAGAACATTTATAGCTGGTTAACAGTTTATAAAGAACCAAAAAAAAAAGTGACACAAATTTCCATTTTGAATTCATGGTTCAGTCCATAGCACTTGGAACGTCACCTTTACTTTGAGAAAAAAAAAAAAGACAAGTGAATCAAATCAGCCTTCACTCTTTCTTGTTTCCCCATTTGGCCATCTTGTTGTTGACAGGAGTCTTCATGAATCTGTTCGATTTCATGTAGGCAGCAATCTTCTCCAGAGCCTACAATGATATACAAGAGTTACTTAAAATAAAAACCTCTGGCTCCTCCATGACACTTGCAAAATTCCCGGTCCGAATGGAAAAACAAGGAAGGGCCAAAATGCAAATGCAGCCTTCATTGGAGATTGTGGGTATTAATTAGTCGAGTTCTCACCTCAAAACGGCCCAATAGGTCTTTCAGGTTTTTGAAGTCATCCAGGCATGAAGGATGAAACATCCTGTGTTGATCCAACAACTCGTACATAACAAAGTCCACAAATGTGATCTGTTGTGAAGAAAATGAATAAAGATAGTTGATGAAAGCAGCTTTTAAAAAGTAAACTCAGTGGCAGATTTATGTTTATTTATTGACATAATCAAATCCTAAATTGTCCAGATAAGAGTATTTCAGAACCTACATGTTTGTGTTTAAAGCTTACAATATCCCTACATGCATGTTCATGTTGAAAAAATGTGAACTTTGTAAAAAGATC
Source organism: Atherina boyeri (assembly GCA_029874935.1). Classification (NCBI taxonomy): domain Eukaryota; kingdom Metazoa; phylum Chordata; class Actinopteri; order Atheriniformes; family Atherinidae; genus Atherina; species Atherina boyeri. The sequence goes on from JAPMNP010725730.1 coordinate 12,341, forward strand.
ACTGGTCAGCTGTAAAACAAATGCTAATAAGGAAGTGTTCAGTTATCCAGGTTGTCATTTGCTTTCAAGATCTAAGATAAAGTTCCGTACACACTCCCTCATTGTTACCCGAGGTCAAAGTTATCTTTGTTTCTGCTTCTGTTTTTAATACAGATAAGAAGCCTCTAGTTCTCTCATGTCTGCCAAGTTTCACACACATGGCCAGTATGAAAATTCTAAAAATAATCTTAAAGCTGACAACTTGTTAACCATATCAACTGTATTGCACAAAGATATATTTGAATTAAGAAAAATACAAGATTAATGTTCAGGGGATGATGTACCTTTTCACCAGCAAACCATTTCCTATCTCCCAAGAAATCTGAGAACTGCTTCAGTACACCTGGCAGCGTCTTGAGGTACCCTGGTTTCTTGTTGTCCTGTTTTCAGAAGTTGTGAGACTGGCATTAGTAAAGATATATAAAAAAAAAAAAAAAGTAATAAAATAAATAAATAAATAAGATTCAATTCAATACTCACAAAGTCAGTATAGCAGAGTATCACAAAGCCGTTTCTGAAGTCCATGGCCTGGTTCTCCAGGATGTCTACTCGGACCTTTTCATCCTCTGTCTCTCCACCTGTGAATGGACCAAAGTCTCCAGAGCTGACTGATGCTGAAAATTTGCCTCAAGATGTTCTTTATTTAGGAGGTTTTTTAATTTTATTTAATTTTATTTATCAATTTATTTATTTTTAGGCATAACTATTTTTTTGTTGTGAAAGATTTAAAAAAAGAAAAGAAAGGCAGACATGACATTCTTTAAACACTTAATACTTACACAAGTTGTTTTTGCGAGCAATGTATCTCATGATAGCATTACTCTGCACAATCTTCCTGTCTCCATCCACTAGGTAGGGAAGCTATGGTGAAGTGTTCATACAATAAAGTTATTAAATATTTCAAAATCTGTTTTACAGAAAAATTATAATGCTAAAGATAAACTCTTACATTGGGGAAGTCCATTCCAAGTTTTGGTTTTTCATCAAACCAGCAGCTCTTGTCATAGTTTGGAGCTGTGTGAGAGAACCATGGGTCACATGACAATCTTCAGATAAAATTACAGTTGCAAATCCTCTTTTAGTTGGAACAGGGAATTACCTTCTCCACAGACATAAAACTTGTCCTCGTATTTGGTGCCGGTGTACTCCAGCAGGAGGCGAGCAGGCTGGGCAAGCTGTGGAAGTTCAGAAAAGGGACAGCTTAGTTTTACACAAAAGCGCTGAGTCATGCATGAATGTCGGCCTCACATATTCTGTCCCCACTTTTACTTACAAATTATGAATGGTTTAAAAAATCATACATGTACACACATGAAGCTATCTGAAAGGGCTTGCGGATATGGGCGAAAAAAAAAAAAAAACACCTTTTTGGCCAAGACCAGGGTGGAAATTATATTTAATTTAATTTGCAGTTGACAGACCCAATGTGCCATGTTGCATACTTAAAAAGGCAGATACTTTTAAAAGATCACACTGAAGTGTAGTTAGAGATGATGATCCCCAGCAAACAGCTGTTCTATCAGAGCTGTGCAGCCCTTGAACTTTTCAACAGCCATTTCAAGTATTTCTTGAATTTATCACTGTCAATTTTACATTTTACAGCTGACAGATGTGTTAAGAAATCCTTCAATGTAAAAAAAAACAAAAAAACACACACCATGCTTACACAAGAAAAACATTCTGTATATTAAATTGTACTCAGATTTATGATCCATGCAAATGGTTGTGCAATCATTGCCGATTAATTTAGCATGTGTACATACATATCTGTAAGACAGGAGTTTCAAATTTATAAGCAATCTTTGTCCTGTTTGTACAAAACTGAATTTAAAAGTGTTTCCAATTTACAATAATCTTCATTTGAATAACTTGAGTTGATTTCAAAGTTAAAGAGTAAATAAAGTAAAATGAGTAAAGTTTTGTTAATGAAGGTTTGTGAAACATCATCCCCACAAGCGTGAAGTGATAACATGAGTCAATCTATCAGACGATATTTGCAACATGTTCTGTGTCCACTGCCAAAACACCACTTCCTCACATTTCCAGCTGTGAGAGTAAATTTCCAGTCCAGATTCCCCTGCTGTTAAGGGCAAGTGTGAATAGCAACTGTGGGGACAATCTGGTCTGAATTTTCCACACGTTCTCCAGAAAATATCAGCTGTTCAAAAAACGTCTTGAACACATCAATATAAGTAAGTAAGTAAAGTAAGTAAAAGTTTATTTATAAAACGCTTATCGCAGATAAAAATCACAAAGCGCTGCACAAGAACAGTTGGCAAAAACAAAGCAACACAAAATTACAATC